>SMGU01009455.1:0-11139 GCA_004348175.1 Puccinia novopanici
CATGAGGATTGAACCAATCGACGTAGAGGCTGAAAACTAAGTTACCAGAGTATTTTGTGTACTGGTCCTTATCGGTGCTTGGGTACTTAAAAGTGGACCATACCGAGCCGTCCCAAATATCCCTCATGACACCTGCCTGAGTTGTATACTGCAATGGAGCATCTAATAGGTCCTCAAATCCCCGACTGACAAGCTTTCCTTGCAGCCAATCTTTCAGCTTCTGGTAGCTGAAAGCCTTGATTGGACGCCAGGCTGTTTTCGTTTTGGCGGTGAATTCTTTGAAGACTGGCTCGCCGCACTGTGGACCTTCCTTGTTTGAGGTTGACACGCTCTTGATTTTGGTGAAGAATTGAGTGTTACATCGAGTCGTCAGGGTAGTGTGCAGTTTTTGTTTAACCCAGCACTCGCTGGATGGAATGGACTCGTACAGTGCCCAACATTTTGGACAAACTGCCTGTTCATGATATTCACACACTAACCCCAGGTGTTGGATAACGGTATTCATTGATGCGGGAATGTTTTTCAAAATGAGAGATGTATCGAATTTGAATCGTTTGCCCAAGCGTGTTAACTTCAACCGCTCATCAGCAAGGAATCATTCGCAAGCCTCCTCACTCAAATGATTGACCAAGTTCAGTGTGGCGGCTTGAAGTAGAACCTGCAGGGCGTGGTTGTCTGTGAATCGAAATTCTTCATTAAACTCGTCTTCCGGCCGGGTACGTATATTTCCAACCGGCTGACTCCTTCTCGCGCTGAAACCCGCGCCGTCTGAAATAGGGTTGAGCGGCACTTCATTGGACCCATGAATATTTTGGGATGGTTCCACGCCATTGCATGACTTGTCGTTGATGACACGTGTATTGTTCACACCAAGGGTTGCATGCGTTTGAACCGTGGTTGGATGTGCATGGTGATGTGATGGGTTGGTTGAATGAGAACTCTCCGCTCTAGGTCGCAGTATAGAATCCACCTCTTCCAGCCTTTGGTGTTTTCGATAAGTTACATCTGACAATGGAACACCCACTCGCTCGATTCCATTGCTATCACGGTACCATTTTTGCCCACAACCGCCTTTCTGGCAAGTGCAGACTTGCATTTATTATCCTAATATGACGTCTTCCACCTGCAAAACAAGAAAAATCAGCCTCCATGACAATCCAGCATAAGTTCATCAGGGTTTGGGAGGATATTTGCAAGACAACCTGACCACTGCAGTGTAATTTTTAGCGAATTTTTAGATGTTAATTGTGCGTGCTGTGTTCCCAGAGGCCGTTAAACATTTGCACGTTATCTTTTGATGTGGAATAAGGCTGGGGAAACAGTATTTCATGAGTGACTTGAAATTTATGCCTGCAAAAATTGGGATATGTGGGCTTACTTACTCTTGTGTTCCCCAAGTGCTGGTTGCCGGTGAAGAGGAGCCCAATGTTCTTCAATTACATACAAAATGACAACACCTACACTTTGCATTATGGCAAAAGGCTGCTTCCCCTCCCTTGCATTCATGTTACTTTTGGACAATCGTCCAAGTTGCCTTCTCTGGATGTTCTTGGTCTTTGTAGTGCGCAAACTTCAAAACGCCTCTCTTTAGATTGTATATTTACCATCACCTTGAATGTTTCAGGTACACCATCAGTCAACTTGGGTGATTGTCCAAGTTCTTCCTCATACCCCCAAGCCATCCGCCGATCCCCATGTCTCTGCTCATCCTCACAGACAATTTAATCAGTTACACTTTGGGGACTTGGATGATCGTCCAAATCTCCACCGATAGTATTACATATCAATTCTCTTCCTTGAAGCGCGCCATATTGCGTTGTTGAGGGCTGTCAGAGCTGCCAGGATCTGCAACATCCGGGGTGACATCCGCCTGTCACGGCTCCCATCGTCAATACTGTTACAAAAATTGACCCTACACACACAACAAAAAATGGATTCATATCATTATTGCCACTCACTCGTCTCTCTTTCGTGCAATGATTGGCCTTACCGTTAAACCGCTCAAGAACGGATCATTGGCTAAGACAAACCCCACTCTCAGAAACCAGTTGGCCTCATCCAATACTCCAGTTGGACATTCAGCTTTCGCTCGTTCTATCCATGACTTCACTAGAATACTCCTTGGAATTGATGGGGCCCGGAGCCCTCTCCCCGTCTCCCCCCCCCCCAATCCCAATTGTTGGGCTTTCCACAAGAGTCTTCTCCCAAAGCCGCTTCTCCAAGTCAAACCGTTTTTACTCGCCTCCGCTCATATCTTTCTGAACGCAATTCTTCAGACCTTGAGGTGGCAGGACGGGTCAAATGTATTCCTCTGGTCTGTTGCCAATTTTTTGCGGAGCATTTGGCCGCACGAGGCATCCATCACATCAGCTTTGCATGGGAACAACCTCCGGATTCCCCTTATAACTATTGGTTTTCTAGCGTGGTGTTGGAGCACTGGACGTTGTGGTGTTCCATTTGTGTTACAATGCCAAAAGCACATTGCAGAGGTGTTGTGATAGCATAGTTACATGCACAAGACATTCATTACAAGAGGAGGAATTCATTACCTAGTAGTACATATGGTGGACAATCTATAGTGGAAGGGATTACAAGGCACTCATTACAATAGGAGGAAGGTTATTAGGTGTTATTAAATACAGTGGAAAGTCTATAGTGGAAGGGAGTACAAGTTATTCATTACAAGAGGAGGAATCTATTGTGTAGTAGTACATACAACGGACAGTTACTATGGGTTACAGTGTTGGATGAGTGGCAGGCGGGAATATTAATGGTGGCAGGAGGGAGGAAGGATGGATGGGAGGAGAGGCCCAGACCCCCAAATCCTGGATGGAGATTGTATGGAGGCAGCTTATCAGTCCGCATATTAATTTATGCAGGCACATGCAGGGCTTCGCAGCCTTTATTGCATCGTGCATGGAATGTTTGGTGGCAATGCAGAGGCTGCATAGCAATATATGCAGTCGTCTGCAGGGCTTCACAGCATTTATTGCATCGTTCATGGAATGTTTGTTGGCAGTGCAGCAATATATGCGCAATATATGCGCAATATATGCAAGTGGCTGCAGGGTTGCACAGCATTTATTGCATCGTGCATGGAATTTTTGGTGGCAATGCAGCTACAGCACAGCAATATATGCGAGTGGCTGCAGGGCTTTCACAGCCCTTGTTAAATTATGCATGGAAGAATCTGGATTGTGGCTTGGGCGATATGGCAACAGATCACACAATGCTGTGCAGAGGAGATCCCCTGCAGAAAGCGCTCCTGCAAGGAGTTCCCCTGCAGCAAAAATCCCTCACTCTTCAATATAAAAGAAGGGCCTCTCCCAGCCAGATTCACTTTCCCACACCGACTCAGAGGAGCCTGTCCTGATCTACCAGTTAGTAGGGTTTGTTAGTGGTTAGTTAGTTAGTAGTAGTAGTGTTATTTACAAGATTTTCCCCTGTAAGGGTGAGTGGTAGTGGTTTGTTGAGCATTAGTTTTGTCTACAAGGTCTGAGTAAGGTTAGTAAAACATATATAACAGTAGTAGTACATCCATAACAATTATTAGTAACAAAATAGGCATAGTAGTAGTAGTAGTAGTAGTATCAACAAAACTAGGAGGTTACAAGTGATTTAAGGGCTCTAACAATAATTAATCATTAACAACTTCGTCAAAAACAGTCCATTATTAGTATAACATTAGCTAGTTGTGGCATCTATAGTCTTTAGTGTAGTAGGAGTATTAGTATTAGTATTAGGCTTGAGGTTATCCTTTCACATAAATCAATCCCACTGGATTATTTATCCATCATAAGAAGTTGTATTAGGTCTGAAAGAGTGTTTGTTTAGGGTGATCTAGGTCTGATAGACGCTACTATACATAGTAACTCTGTCTTGTAATCTGCCATCTTTATTTAAATATTGATTCAAGATTCCTTATATTTGTGTAGTACTATTAGAGGGGCAGGTCTTTCAAACCACCCGTAATTTGTAATAGCTTTTACCTAGTTAAGCAATTGATATCCCCCTCAGAGGATCTTTACCAAATATTATTATTTGTCCCACAGGAGTCCCACACCGGCAAACCAGAGACCAAGCCGGATGTCTTTCTGTCTCAATTTCTGGAGCTCCCGCCATTTTGTGTTCAAGCCTTGACTGATTAATTGGTGTAGTTTGTTTCGATACAATACCCCCCCCCCCTTTTGAGGGCTTGGGCGAATGAGATGAGGACAAAAAAAAAACACGCATCTCACAGTTGGATAGATTCCTTGTTGAGGCCCTCCAAGTGCGCGGTGTCATGGACGTCTGCGCTCAGCGGGGCTTCAGATATTGGCCGACCATCCAGGTAAACTACAAGCGGGTGGAAGGGGCCTTCTTCGACCTGCTTCTGCGCCTGCGGTTCAGTTTCCACTGACTGAGCGGTAACAGGAAAGGGGGGAGAGCAGGGCTAGTGCTCTATGTTTTTGCAAGGGGATGTTGTGACGCTCAAGCGACATGTCACAAGGAGTGATGATGGTTAGGGTTCAGAGTGGGATCCACACGGCACAATCTTGTATCTACTCACATTAGGTTTCAAGCTTGTAGATTCTTTTAGTTGTTCCGTTGTTTCTCTTCTTCTTCTTTTTCTCACTCATTCTTCCTGTCATCTCGTGTGCGCACCTCAATAGGTGCTTCCTAGGCTTGTTTGCTTCATCACCAATCCCATCATTTGGTTCAGTAGCTCACCGCCTTCATTCTTGGTTTCATAGGTGCTTCCTAGGCTTGTTTGCTTCATCACCAATCCCATCATTTGGTTCAGTAGCTCACACCGCCTTCATTCTTGGTTTCATAGATGTGGGGTACACAAGTGACTGAGTTTACAAGTTTACAACGGGTTAGAGAAGGGGAGATCAGGCGGGAAGATTGTGCAGGCATGGATGGAGCCGGTGCCAAGGACTGGATGGAGGAAGCGTTGGTGTGGCAGGGGTAAGGAAAAGGAGGTGGGTGGCTGTTGCAAGGCCTGACTGGAGGGCAGGGATTATTGGGGAAGACAAGGGGAGGGTGCAGGGGGGACCTGTTCCAAATCCTTTAACAAATCGAGGCGGTGGAGCAAACTGCATCCATACCGTGCCTCCTCCGCAACCTCCTCCCCATAAGTTTGTTCTATCTCCTTCAGGAAGTTCTGTGCCTCATGCATACACTTTTCCTAGTGTGAGTGTGGCTCTAACATTTTCTTGACACTGCTTATCATAGACTGCGCTAATTGATACAAATGGAGGGCTGCGTCGGGCTCCTGCCGGGAAGAAGATGTCAAGATGAGTAAGAAGGAAGGAGAGGAAGAGAGGGCAAGAAGACATACCTTTTGGAAAGTTTCTGGCAGGTGGTTGAGATTGGAGACTTGGTGTTCCTCCTGTTCATGGATGTGGTGCTCTTGGAGGAGGGGGGGAGCCTGAGGGGGTCGAGTCAAGGGAACAGCTGAAGAGGGGTGGTTTTTTGCAGTTCTGGCAGGATGGCCGCGCTTCCGGTGCTGCTTGGCTGGGCAGGCTTGTTGCGGGCTCTCTTCCTTGGTGGCCCTTGCCCTTCATTGTTGTAGGGGTGCCCGGGTGGGAGCGCTGGTGTTGCCAGCAGCTGCACTTCTGGTGGTCACCATGTTTAATGTGGGATGGAGGTGTGCAGTTGTGTTGGTGAGAACAGCGGCTTTATACAAATGTGACACAAGTGACAAGAGGACTGCATTTTTGTTTTGATGGCGGGTCAGGCATCAAAAGCCAGCCGGACAGATCCTCCCCGGTTGATCTGCCGTCGAAGACCGCCAAACAATTGACTGCAGCAGTGTACAACTGACTATAAGGTACCTAAAACCTAATAGGAAGACTGCAGGATATGTATGCATGTCAGTATCTGAAAGACTAGTCTTGACTCTTCACTCAGATTTCCCAGCCACCCTAGCTTTTGAGTGTAGCCCACCCCTAACTACTAAATACCGGCTACAAAATAGCACCGGCACCGGCCGGCCTGTGGCTATGTAGTAGCCTCCCCTACGCCTCGCAATGCCTCGCGTGCGGGTGTTACAGTCTCTCCAATTTTACATACATGCGAATGGGGAACAGATCGATTGCATGGCAAGGTCACTGCCACCAGCAGCTATGGATGGCAAGGCCAAACCTGGGCCGCCGCCGGGTTGCTAAACGGCTTCCAAAGGCCGTGAGATATTTATGGCAGAAACAATTGTGCCAATATGGCATAAAGTATGTAAATGCATAAGGCGGACAAAAAAATCGGAAAAATTGTCCAAGCATTTTGAGAAACACAATAATTTTGTTTATTTTATTTTTTATTTTTTAATTTTTTTAATTGTTTTCAATTTTCTTTGATTTTTTGTTTTTAATTTTTTTCCAATTTTTTTAATTTTTTTTGAATTTTATTTTTTTTTTATTTTTTTTATTTTTTTAAATTTTTTTTTAAATTTTTTTTTAAATTTTTTTTTTTAAATTTTTTTAAAATTCTTTTTTAAATTTTTTTTTAAATTTTAATTTTTTTGCCCCCAAGTTTTCTTCTCTTTTTTTAAAAATTATTCTTTAAAAAAACATTCAGGCCACATCCTTTACAAACAAGACATGAGAGTTGGACCATGTTAAGGAGTGCATCATCTTCTACCATCTGGCCCTGAGTTTTAACAATTGGGGGGTTGAAAAAGTGCTATGATGACTTGAAAAAATTCACCAGTCATTGGCTCCAAACTGCTACACTGCAAAACTGGACTTAATGCACAAGTCCCTCCCAGCAGTTTCACACAGCACTAAAAGCTCCCAACAGGGTGGGAGTTGTGATAAGTTTGTATTAGTATATCTGGAGTCATAAAAAAACATTCATAAAATTAAAACTCAAAAAAGATGAAAACATTAGCCTGTTTCATGTAGGGCATTTTTATTCAGATTTCATACAAGAACTCTGCTTGTTGGACTTTCCCATGATGTTTTAATGCCAAAATTTATTTTAGCATTGATCCAAAGCTTTTTTGTCACAATAAATTTAACTGCAAGCAAGCAGCTAAGTGAACTGGGCCATTAAAAAAGAAGATGAGAATATCCACTTTGTGTTATCATGTGAGAGGCCTTTGATTTACCATTGCATGCTAAGTTTGGCAAGTGGTGAATTTTTTTTTCCTTGAGTAATTTTATCTTTTTTCTAATTAGCAGAAAATGTAGTAAAATAGACCTTTTCAGGGAAGACCCCCTTCCCTACCCATACAAACTTCCAGAAAAACTAGAATTTTTGAGTGAGTTCTACACAATTGGGTCTGAGCTCAACTGAGTCATAAGTAGTGAAAATCAACTGGTCATAGTATCAAGTTACCAGAGGTGTATTTTAAATTAGTTCATCTTTATGTTAAGTCAGTTCATATCAACCAATATTGAATTGGTTGAGTGCAGCCCAGATAAAGTAGGATGTACTCAACCCAGTTGGGCCTGCTTTAATTGATAGCAATACAGTTTCTTGGGCTTTAGGCCTTTCTAACCTGAAATATATTTGATCCTACTTGTATGCTTAATCCAGTTTCACTCCAGCTTTTGTGAAATGAAGCTTCAGTGTATATTTGATGTGCATCTTTTTTCCTTTGGAATTAACGTGAAGGTAAAAGGTAAGGTATATTAAAGAATGACACATTCCAACCACTGGTAGGGACCTGTGTTTTCTCCACATGGAAGAAACATCCAAGAGATGAATGAAAAATTCCAAAAAAAAGTTGAAAATTACCAAGCTGATTTTTGTGACAAGGTATCAAAATGTTCTTTTCTTTCTCATTTCTTTTCTCCAGGATTACCAGCAATCCCCATATGTTTGAGTTCATCCCAGTTTCCCATCTTTGTGGCACTCAGCCTACACATCTCAGTGACTATTGGCTGAGCCAGACTGATTTGATATATAAAATCCAAGGCCCTTTGGCCTTCTGTATCCATGCCCAGGTTTTTGGTGCCAATAACTTGAATGTGGCTGGTTGCACCCCAGATGTGCATGAAGGATAAGCTCAAGCAAGTGGAAATTTTTGTAGGATCAAGTGAGCCGCTTACTCTGCTGTGAGCATAACTTGTCTGCTGTGTCTGAGAGCATTTCAACACTCCTTGATGGAGATTTGGGACTCTGTACTCCAATGACTTGGTTGAGATCTCATTACAGCACTTTGGTGATTTTTACAATCTGGCCTTCTCATAGGTTGTTGGAGGATGTTGACTGCATTCTTTTTTTCTTTTTTCTTTTTAAAAATAGCCATTGGTCAGCCCCACTCAAGAAAAAGGTCAAACAGCATACAAGACATGTTGACCCAGCTACATGACAACAAAAGTCTGCAAAATAATTTAAGCTTGATTTTTGGATATATTTAAAGAGAAAATTGAGGTTTAAAGTAATGTTGGCAAAGCAAAATGTGTGTATATTTGTCAGTTGATGAGCCACAGCTGCACTATGTGATCAGACAACTATTTATGTGACATCAAGAGCAACTTTTTATGTCCAATGTTTTACACACCTGCAGCGCCCAGGAAACAAAATCAAGAGGGATGTGTTGCAGATTGGAGATGGGACTGGTAAGCAGGCACAGAATTCTATCTACCAGTTACACATAACTTTTTTTTTCTTCTTGATAGGTTTCACATTAATTCAGTTTGAGATTATATATGACTATGAGAAAGATAAATCAAGAACTTATGCAAAATAATAATAAAAATCCACAATACTATATTTAAAGTGTCTTGTATGTCTGCTGATCAAGGATATTGGAGAAAGAGAGAGAGAGATTGATGGGGAATGGTGTTGATTATGCTACGATGATCTAAATTGTTTTTTACTGTAAGTATACTAGAGATTGATGGAGTGAGAGAGGAATATAGGGTAAAAGAGTCACGAGGTTACAAGCGTTTCCTACCTCTTCGATCTTTCTCCTTGAGATTGTTGTTAGAGGAATTAGGAAAAGTTTGTTTAGGGTTGCAGTGCTGATCAAGGGGGTTGGGGATGAGGTTTTCGCCTTCGATTGGAAGGGTGGTTGTGGATAGGAGTGGGTTTACATGGGAAGGATGGGTGTTTAGGATAGTGCTGGCTTTGATCGGCTTGGGGTCGTCGCTCGTTTGGCTTCCGTTCGAGGCTGTCTTTGCCGCCACTTGGGCTTGGTTGTTGTTGTTGACATGGTTAGAGCTCGCAAATGGTTGGATGGTGAGCTTCGCGTCTGTTGTTACTGCTGATTCACTGCTATTTGCACTGCGAAGTAAAGTCAAGGGAGCAAACCACGAACAATTTATTCACTCAGCTCTCAGACGCATAACAATAGTGATGGAAGATGATGACGCACGATTCATCAGGCTCAAACAAACCGACCGGTTTATTTTTTGCATGAATGTCTGTCCACAACTTAGCGCGCTGAAAATATTCGTCGTAGTTTTCCAGGAGCAATCTACCCGCCTCTTCGTCCAAGGCGGATTCGGGATTGGGGTAGATGAGCAAACACTTGACGACCGTCAGGATGTCCGTCAAGGTCTGGTTGGTCGTCCAATCTTTCTTTAACGTGTTTACACAGATCTCTCCCTTCGGTCCTACGTTTGGATGGAATATCTTGGTCGCAAAAATGCCTGTATGTTTGTATTGTTATTAGTGGTACCATAATTTCGCTGCAATCACACGAGGTTTGTCTTGTTGGAAACGCACAGGTGGGTGGAGCTGATGGATACTCGGGACCGAACCTAATGGAAATTTTGAAGTAACCATCTGAAGATAGAGGAGGCAAGTTTGAGTGAGCTTGAGGATTGAAGCGGTAGAAATGAGACTGACTGTGGTAAGGCGTTTCAGCAGGACCGTGAATCCAAGCCTTGAGGTCGGTGATGTCATCCTCGTTGACGATGATTCTGATTCCTTCTGGAGGCTGAGTTCTTAAGGCATTCAGTTCCTTGTTGATCCTTCTTAAGGTCTTTGAGGAGAGGTTATCGGCCTAGAACGAGATGAATTGAATGGGTTCAAAGGGAGAGTCAAGGTTAGCCGGAACTTGAGGTTGAATAGGTTGAGTTTGAGTTAAGCGACAGACCATGGTTTGGAGTGGTGATGCTAGTTGGGATGTGTGTGGATGGAGTTGAATGCTTCCTGGCGAGGGGACGTGAGAGCGGCTGGGGTAAGCTGGGGTAGGCTGGGGAGGGCTGGGGTGTTGCTGGCTCGGCTGGTTGCTGGCTCGGCTGGGTGGATATTCCTCGGTTGGTAGTTTGGCTGAGACTTTCTCACCCGAACGTCATTCCGTCTCACCACTCCGCTCATGCTCGCCCTTCCTCGCCTGTCTCATCGAACCTCATCAGCTGGTACACGTGGGTGATCGACATCGCTCCATCTGTATCGTCTATCCACCGGTGCATCTATCTCATCTGACACACCAACTCCCCGCTTCGACTGACGCAGGAGTCACAGGGAAAGCACCACAACTGCATCCTTTCTGAAAGACTCCACAAGGGTGGGCTTATCTATGGTCACATCCTCTGCGCAGCTGCTCAGGATACTTTACCATTGTTTTCCACTGAAATGTCAAATCATGGCAAAACAAGATCAAGTAGAACCTGAATGGCCTTCACAGATTGGAAAAACTAGCAGGAAAGAGCTGATTCCAGAACCTGAGCTCTAAAATTGTCAGCAAAGAATTAGGCATGATCAACTGTGAACAATCTCAAAAAAAGCTAGAAAATTCATTTCCTCCTCAGATTCATGCTCCATCTAAACGCGTGCACTTTTCTCTCAAGAACAAGCCCAAACATGTTTAATTATTTTTTTTTCAGCCACTTGTGTGTCTGCTCACAAAAAGCTTTCAGTACTC
Source organism: Puccinia novopanici (assembly GCA_004348175.1). Lineage (NCBI taxonomy): Eukaryota > Fungi > Basidiomycota > Pucciniomycetes > Pucciniales > Pucciniaceae > Puccinia > Puccinia novopanici. Next base: position 10,805 of record SMGU01009455.1, read on the forward strand.
CCCTGCCAGTGCCATCACTGACCTAAATGGCACTTGCAGGGAAGTGTCATCACTGACATAATGGCAATTGCACTAGGGAAGCACCATCAAATGCTCTCTCCTACGTGGTCAAATGTTATGGCTCTTCCCTGAAAGAGCCATCAGGTCAGTTATGGCACTTGCAGGGGGGTGCCAAGAGGGCTCATCTAGTGTTGTAAGAGCACTGGTGGTACTATGTGTGTTGATCTGGAGGTGGTTTGGGAAGGCTTGATGATTGAAGCATCACATGAGACATACTCAAAGGCTGGAAGGTTGCAGGTCAAGGTTGCATGAGTGGTGATAAATAAGATTGAAAC
>SMGU01009460.1:0-14035 GCA_004348175.1 Puccinia novopanici
GGCACTCATGGTGTTAGAAGTTAGATTCAGCTCGTCTAAATTAAGCAATCTAGACCAACGGCAAGCCTTCCAGTACTAACACCCTGGTGAAGAACTCATGAGATTTTTTATTCAATGCTAAACACAGCATAAATACCACCATTTTTTTTTTTGTCTTTTTTCACCTCACATGATGAGGTGGGTGTATGTTATTGATGGTGCTCAACCCTGCTAAAAGAGAAACTTCATTACTTTTTGCTGGGTTTCCCACTTCATATAAGTTCAACTCAAAATTCTGAATTTTGTAAAAAAAAAAAAAAAATAGTGATACAAAAAAAAAGTGCTTCCATGTCTCTCATGATATTACAAGGAAGACTGATAGCACAATTCACCCAGGTTATAAATCAGAAAAATTGGAATAAATTTTAACCCAGTTCTCCAGCCAGTTTGGGGGACATACTTACTGCTTGACAAAAATCAGCAAGGTTAACCTTCTCCATGTGAACTCATATCCTAATGAATGGAGCTTCTCCTAGTTGAAGTGTATAGCACTTGAAATAGATAACACCAGGTGACTTTGCTTGGCTCTTGTACTAACCTAAAACAAGTTTTGGCTGGTTGGAGCCTGAAGCCTGTGTAGTACTAGTGGCAGCGCAGTTGCCCTCTCACAGGGTGGGACTTATGCATAAAGTCTGCGATCTTGTGGAGACAGGAAATAATTTTGGCTGGTGGAAGTTTCTTTAAGCTTACCTGATATTCCCCTAACCAGCTGCAGAGATGCCTCAGAGCCAGATCAATTTTTATGGCTTTCGCCCATCACCGCCCATTTAATTTTGTGGACAAGAAGCGAGTGCGGTTTGTATGACCGACGCACATGCTAGGCACAGCCGACGACAAAGCCGCAGAAGAGAAGATTACATTCCTCTACAAGACCGAAGAGCCAGAAAAAGGTAGACCAAGCAAGCAAGAGAATAAATCAATTACGTGGCGGTAGGAGGAGGAGGAGGAGGAGGAGGGAAAGCGTGCAGATTTTGATGCTCGGGTCTCGGTCTAGTCCCGCGACTGCAACGATAGATGGGTCGGTGGGGTGGATCGAAATGGCGATAATTGATTCTACAGAATGTTTTTTTTTAAAAAATAAAAATAAAAACTCAGTGTCAACTTGCGAGGAGCTTTTCGGTGGGGGTTTCGTTTCATGTGAGGGAGGCTACCTTGATGGGATTTATTTTGGAGAGAAGTTCACGCGATTGCAAGTCCCATATGCACACACAGCCGTCCTCGCTGCCCATCACCACCAAGTCTCTACTGCACGTCTTGTCCGGCTCGTGTTGAGTAGTGGTGGGGAGAGTGAGGACCCTAGCAGGTATAGAGTACCTACCCACGATCAAAGGATCAAGGTCAGTCAACTAGATGGACCTCGATCATAAATAAGAAGAACCAACTTGACGTTGGAATGGCCGGTATAGGATTTCACAACGGTGCCTTCCTTCGACCTATAGTCCCAAATTCTCACCGTCGAATCGAGTGAACAGGTTATTAGATAGCGCGAATTAGGCGTGAACGTGATGAATGTGCTGTGGAAGAATTTGTACGGTTGTGAGGAAACGGTCAACTGGAAATTAGGGACATGTGGAAATGTACTTACACGGGGGCATTCGTCTCTTGAGCCACGACCATCGTCTTGAGACATTGGCCACTGGTGGTATCCCACATGCGACTGTACAGCGGGAGAAGAAGGGTTAATGGAACCTTTCAAAAGCCAATAAAAAGGAACAAAAAGGGGAGGCTGACATTAAGCCATCGAAGCTGCCACTGACGATGACGGAGCCGTCGCGACTGAAGTCCAAGCAGCTGACGACCTCGCTATGGCCGGGAAGGGTGCGGAGGAGTTTGCCGGCGAGGAAGTCCCAAACCTTGACGGTTTCGTCGAAGCTGCCAGAGATGAGGAGGGTACCGATGGGGTTGAATCTGACGCAGTAGACGCAATGGGAATGGCCGGCCAACTTGCGAATAGGCGCGGTGGTAGATGCAGACGTCGACCGAGAGGAGTAGGCGGGCGCCCACACATGCATGGTGTGGTCGTCGCTCGCGCTGACCAGGTACTCCGAGTCCGGCGACCACACTATGTCGTTGATCCCCTCTTGTCGCTCCCCATCCGTTTCGTCGACTAGCTTGGCCATGAACTCCACGTGCGGCAGTGCATCCTTCTGCGGCGGTAAAATCACGTGCCATATCATGATTGCACCGTCTGCACTCGCGCTGGCGAGCTTGGTCCCGTCTGGCGAGAACGAGATGCTGGAAACCGATCTGGTATGGCCCTTCAAGCCATGTGTGACTCTGGTGGAAATCTTGCCTAAATCTGATAAAGAAGGTTGTGCTCCTGCGCCTGGCGCGTGTTCCACGCAGTCCTCCTCCTTCTCTTGCTGCTGCCGGACGTCAAGGTTTCCTTGATGTTGCTGCGCGTCTTGATGCTGGGTCGTCGTTGTTGTGGGGTCTGCGGTGGAATCATCCTGAGTGTTGGTGGGATGTGAGTCGGTCATCTCGTTTCTTTCAGGCGGGCCGCCCGTACAATCGTCATCCTTCTGGAGTACTCTGACGCCAAAATGTTTCTTTGAAGGTTCACTTTCGCGAGATTATTCAAAAACAAAAAAGAGTCTCGTTAGAAATGTGGTGCAGGGCGGAATGACGAGGGTGGGACGTCTGGCGAAAACGGAAAAAGTGCAGGAAAGGCACCAGGCGACCCAGTCCAGACGTCGAACAGGCAATTTTGCAAATCCAATACGACCGGTAGACCTTCTCCTGTGGCAAAAGGGGGGTCCACAACAAGGGTTCAAACTTGAAGGCAGCATTGGCGAGGCGTGCGTCAAGATTAACCAACCAACTGCGAATATCACTCTATCATCCTCAACACTTACCACAACAACCTTCCACTTTGATAACAATTCGACCGACAAAAGAAGTCGAGAAAATGCGCAACATAAGTGCCTCGTGCCGGAAAGAGATCAAGGAAAAGATGCGCAACATGAGTTCTTCGCGTCGGAAAGAGATCAAGGAATTGATGAAATTGCTAGAACTAGTGAATCGGGAGGAGATGGAGAGGCAGATGGATGCGGCGATGGGCCTCCCGACGATCCCGACGTTCGGCCAGATGATGTTCCCGAACAATCCGTCCCGCCAGTTGATGACCGACATGTTGTTCGACGACGCCGCCGACATCGAGCTGATGATCCTCGCTTTACTCAACGCCGATGACTGAGCGGGTCCCGCCTGATGAGTACATCATGACCTATCGGCACTCTTGTTCCCCATCTCATGCATCAAGACGACTAAGTTTTAGACGCTTGACAGGTACCTAGGATGATCGACAACCACCTTAACATGGCGTCGCTGGGCTCCTTAAGCTCATCTGCATGTATTGCCCCCATAATACATCCCGACAAAAAGCAGCAATCAACCTCAACCTCTAGTTTCCCATCAATCGGCGCCGAGTATTTTTAATATTGGTTCCTGAATAAGAGTCTCAGACACGGTGAAGAAGGAAACAGAAACGAACCAAGTACAGAAGAAGCCATGCAATCGCCCACATTCGCGCCCCATTAATGCGCTGAGTCAGAGATCGGTTGTAGTATGTAGTGGTGAGACCCCCTGATCCGCAACGAGTCACTGTTGAGCACATATGCTCGGGCTATTTCGCAGGTGCACATGCTCGGCAAGCAGGTTACACACCACCAGCTTTCCGAATGGATAAGTAGGACTGCGCGTCGAGCAGGCTCGGCATCACTTTGCCGAGCCGGGGCCAAACACAACCCCGTCTTGGCAAGCTGTCTGCCCGGTCGACAGGCCCACCACTTGTGGTTTTGAGCCGGTACACGCCCTTACTGTGGACGCGCACTCTCTGGTCGCCGAACTGAGCCACACCTGCTCCTCCCAACAGCTTGCTCGGGGTCCTATGCATGCAGAGCGTCACTTGAGCTCGGCCATCCGCGAACCAGCCTCCCCCACATCACCCTGCAAAAGTACTCCTCCAAACCTTGCCCCGCTCTTGCATGCCAAACATGCGGCTAATTTTGCTGCTCATGTTGGGCGGCCAGACCTATTCATCGGCGCTAGAGACTGGTCTGCTAAACCTAAATCCAGTTGCTAGCAAGAACGAAATGGAAAACTGCCCCAAGGGTAATAACATTGCTCTGGGAAACACTCTTTTATAGACAAAGCTAAGTACATAGTTGGGTTGGTGAGAGACCCAAACCCATAATTGAGCCTCGGAGTACAAGAGAAAAATATGAATAAAAAAAACTGTCACAACATGGTCCACACCTTATCATTGACCTAGTTTAACCCCAGCCCATCGACTTTGGTCCACTTCGGAGGGGCCAGGGGCCACTCACACAGCCAGCCTCTATTTAGTGGTGGATTTGATTGTGCCCGACTGAGTTTTTCTTGCAGTGTCCCTTAATGTTTCCTATCTTTTTAAAAAGTTTTTTTTTGTAATTTAAATTCCTAGTAAAAATAAATTAGAAATTCAAATCTCTAATGTTTGTGATTTTTTTTTCATCATTTTCAATCAATGCTGCATGCTTATATTTGCATTCAATTCATAAGAATCATGCTTTAAATTTTATTTGAAGTATAAATCACCAAAAGAATAAATGCATAATTTTTTTGTATTGAATAAAATAACTTGATCAGCTATAATCATAGTAATTAGGAGAAAAATGAGTCAAAAAATTGTTCAGTTATTGAATTTTAACAAGTATCATCCTGAGGTGATTTTTTTTTTTTTTGATACCTTTGAAAGTTTTTCCTTCTCTTTATCCAATTATCTCATAATTTCATGAGAGGAATATGTTGATGTCCTCAGAGCATGCATACTGGTAGCTAATTCCACAACAATTTAGAGAATTAGCTGAAAATTTCAGTTGCGCTGGCTCAGTTTAGCACAAACCTAAACTGAATTTTTGCTAACCCTTCCTACATTTAGCAACACCGCTAAACTGTTTGGCTGTACCCTGCTGTATCAATGCAGTCAAAGGCTGTGTGGCAAGTCACCATTAATTGCCACGCAGTAAGTTACCATTACTTAGGGTGTGTACCACAGCAGGTGTAGAAGCGTTTCTGTGAAACATTTTTGTTCTTTTTCTATCAGAATTGATTCTGTTGAGAATCAGGTACCACAGGGCACCTACAGAATTGTTTCCAGTCCAAATAGCTGCAATTCCAGAAACAGGGGTACCCCCATTTCACAAAACAGTGCCCAAGATCAGAAAAGCAATTTTTCAACTCACACAGAAACTTTTCCCAGGATTTCTTGGGAGTAGTGGTATGTACCCTTAATTTCAACCTTGCCGTGCAGTCAAATTGACTCAACTGGTACCCATGCTCTCAAATTCTACAGTCTCCTCAATTGCATGGTTTTAATTGATTTAATTGAGGCTTGCTTCTTTTTCTAGAGTCATGCTAACTCCCTGGATTATAAAAAAATCTCATCATTTTATCCCCATTACTATGAACAATTAGATCACAGAAATCTAACTCATAGGGATGTGCACACAGACTTCCATGCTGGCATTCAGTATCCATACCATGATCAACAAGGGTTCATTCATCAAAATTTTGGGGGATGAAAAACATAATTGAGTGGCTTAAGATGATGACCAAGCTAGAATGATCACATAGGGAGATGTGCTTGTTTTGAAAACTGCTTGATATGTACATATTTTTCCGAGTAATTTGGTGATTTTGGTGAGGGGCTTAATGACTGGCGCTGCGGCGCGTTGCTTCTTTGGCCCTTCCGAGTCTCCGCACGCCCGTGCCGACTCAAGCCATCGATCAGCACCACCACCCCCCACCACCACCAACATCAACATCGACATCATGAGCACACTCAGCCAGATCCGACAACGATTGGTTACGATGCATCGGAGCAACACACAATCCACATGCAGACGACATGCCTCGACTCACAACAGTGGCAGCAGCAGCAGCGCATCATCCAAAGCTAACGAGCTCACCCAAAAGGCCGCCAGTCTCGCTAATCAGTTGGGCGCTAAGTTGCCCGATCTCTCCGACAAACTCGGGAAACGTCTCCACGGATTTTTAGGCTGTCAGTCTCTCTCTCTCTCTCTTTGACTTGCCCCATCCATATGTTTACACTTCGTCCATCTCGGCCCTAAACAACCCCCTCCCCCCGCATCATTCTAATGATTCAAATAGCATACAGCGAACCGCTCTCTCGTAACTACGAATTCACGAAAGAAGTCTTGAAACAAGTCTACATTAAGGAAAACTTGGCGCCGCCGAAAATCCATCAGATCCGATCATCCTACCAGGAAATCTTGGGCAATGCCAGCTCGTTGACTTTTTGGAAACAATCCTTGGAATCGGGCGACTGGAAAAGACTCGCCGTCTATGCCGTGGAGGCTGTGGGCTTGTTCAGGTCTGTGTCCCGCTTTCTCCCTGCTGCGGGCTTGCTCGGCCACACGTGTTGATCGTGTTACTCTTCTCCCGCCTTGTCTAATTTTAGTATCGGAGAGATGATCGGTCGACGTCATATAGTTGAGCATATTCTTCTTCTTTTTGTCTGGTCAATTGAGGAACCACACTGACGACCTTGAAACAAAAACAGGTCGGTTACAAGCTTGATTGAGCCTTCACAGGCAGGCATATCACGAAAAATAAATAAATAGAAAAGAAAATTTTGTTATTCCATATCACCTCTTCCTCTGCACGCTCATCGCCGCCTTTCGAAAGAATAAAAAAAAAAAATACCTGGGCGAAGATTTGTGTGTTTTTTTGTGGGTGCTGAGACAGTTGGTTGCTGTTTATTTGGGCACGTGAGGTCTATGTATGTCGCTCTCCTGACACTCGGCTTGACATCGATTGAAGAAAACACTCCTAGAGAATCCGTTCACTTCTTGAAATTCTTCCCTCCTCCAAAAAACAGAAAAAGTTTATCTTCATGTTAAAACCCCTTCTTCCATCGATCGATGTAACAAAAAAACACACAAAGACCCTTTCTCAAGAAGAGCTCATTTAAATATTTCCAAAGAGTTTCATTTAGCTGTTGTTTTGATGAATGGCCCAGGAGAAGCAACATGCATGATAAATAATCAAAGGCAAAAGGGGATATCTGAAGCCTGTATGATCCAGACTCAAGATGGACAGATGAAATACCTGAAATGATGGGATGATAAATAAACCTCTCCCCTGTTTACTCCCACTTTCTTCACCACACAAAAAAAAGACAGCCAAATTCCTCTTGTCCATACCAGTTCATAATTGACAGTTCAAGTGCTTGACAGATGCAATAATAACACCATACACTATATAGTGTTGGTTTGCAGGAGTCAAAGTACTGCAATTGCATGTGTTGGAATTTCACTTGTTTCTGATCTCTCTTCTTTTCATGTCACTCCAATGTCACTCTTTTTCAACATGTATTTTCTTATTCATCTTGATCAATCACCAGGCCCACAAGTTGACCATCATGTATTTAGTTTATTTATACTTGACTAGATCCTCTGAATAAGAAATCATCAGTTCTTACCGCACTGTTCCTGGTGTTGGCACTTAAGCCCCAACACTCAGCACTCCTTGCTTTGGCACATTTAGCCCCAAAGACTGAGTTGATAGGTACTTTCAACAGGCATAGTCTGTTCTTATGAATTTTATAAAAAAAAATCCCCTTTGAAAACAATTTTTTCATTAGCATGTTTGTGTCATGGGCCAGTTTTTTACATGTCTGCTGCATCTGTGTCTTTTCAGAGAAGCTTTGCACCAGCCCAAGTATCCACCAGAAAATTTCTGTCATTAATTATGGAGGGACTACATAGCTGTTGTTGATTAAGCCCAAATTTTTAATCTGACTCTTTCAATACTGCAACCTTTTTGAATCATTGTTTCTTTTGTTTCTTGATCTCTCTCTGTCTCCATCTTGGGCATTGCCTGTTATCAAATGTGGTGCGTTTTGTGGCTGTTGATTCACAAACCTTTTAGCAATATCCAAAAAAAAAAACCAAATTCTTTTCTTTTATTGATCTTTTATCTTTTTAGTGAATTAATAATCATACACAGTACATCTGTGCAGACACCTGGTTTTGCAGCTGCTCAGCATACCCTGATTTTGGTGAACACAATTGGTTTTGATTTATTTATGCTACATGCATAATTAACCTCCCTGAGGATGGGTGTAGCCCATTCATCTAAATTTAATCACAAACCATATCAAAAGCTACTTACCACACTCAAATGTCAGCATCACCCCCTCTACCAAAAAAATTAATACCCATTACTCCTTCATCACTCAACCAAATTACGTAAAGATAATACCAAACTTCTGATTTTTTTTTTCCTGCTCTCCATTGATAACATTGCATCTGTCAATGCCGTGGTTTTTTCTATGACATGTGTGAGGTGTCTTCAATTGAATCAAAAGTCATGTGGATCCAATTGATCATCACTGTTTTCAACACTGGGCAAGCTTCATAGTGCAGCATAGCTTAACACCTTTTTGCTAACAGCTAACAGGAAAACCTGTTAGCTGTTTGTGAAAGCACGCTAACACTGCCCCAGAGAGCCAAATTTTTGGACTTGCTACGCTGGTCTACAGCAGCTTGTAGCAGAAAAACACTGCTTAAGTTGCTTTAGCACGGCAAAGTGTAGCTTAGCGGCTTCAAAAATCCACTAATGCTGCACCACTAGCAGTACCAAACCAGGGCTGCTATGCTACCGCTTTTTGGTCAAAAAGTGCAGTGGCCCAGTGCTATGTTTTCATGCAAAATATAAGTTTATTTACACAATTTTAATTTCAACAAAAAATTGATAAAAAATTCACAATATCAATATATAATAACAATGTACAAAACAATTAAATAAATAAAAATCAATTAGGACTTATTATATATCAGTATCAAAAAATCATTTGAATAAATAATATTAGTATGGTGGTTTTTGATATAAATCTCCAATCCTTCACCTTCCATATCTCCTTCATAGAACATGGATGTTATTTCATATGAGTTTGATTAATCTAAAGTATCCACCTGATCCAAAATGATATTAATTGTGTAGGATTAAACACACAAAAATTCATATCACTAATCATTTGACTTTTCAATTTTACTTAAGACTTACACAAAGGGTCTTGAGAGATTGCCACCAGTTTTTAATCATTCCAATGCAATGTTCAACCTCAACTCAAATTTTGATCAGATGTGTGTTGAATGATTGTTTTTCTGGTGCCGAATATTGACTGTGAACCCTTTGAACAATATTATGATTGTATCTGATGATGTGTCTCCAGATTCTGCTAAAATTCACTCAGGGAAAATAAAATTTGGTATTTCACCTTTTGAGTCTAACCCCTGTTTCTTTATTTTTCCAAATGTTACTCTCTTATACTTTCCAGTCAAAAACATGTGTTTCTACTATTCAAAATACTAAGAATAAACCTTATCCCCCATTGTATTTAGCTATATATACTCCACTCATGATACTGAATAAAAGAATAATATTCTCTTTCCCAAGTTGATCCTGGAAGGGACACATTTAGCCTCCTTTACCAGTCTCTCTGCAGGGGACATTTTAGCCCCTCTGATTGAGTCTTAGGCTGCTGTCAGATCTGTTTGAACTTCAGCTTAATTGACTAAATTTATTTAAAATAAATACTCCCCTTCATTGAATCTGTTTTTCAACAAGAAACTATTTGGATTTGTGTAAAGCTACAAGAAAAAAATGTTCAAGTTATCTTCAGATTGAGTATAAAAAGAATGAGATACCTCAGAATATTTTTAACCCCTTTGATCATGAGTACTCCCAAACCACCCATGTAGAGATTTAATAAAAATTTGATTTCTATTACAGAAAATAATGGAGTTGAGGCCATACACCATCTTCCTCATCCAATATTCCTACTTATTTTGAGTTGGTGCAAACATTAACAGGATTATGGTTCCTCAATCAACCAAACCAACACAATTTTTGAAAATTGTTGAAACAGTGTTTCCAGAGCATGTACTTCCTTCTTTTCATGTGAATTCCACTTGAAATAATTTGATTCCAAGTCAATGATGGCCCTCAAACAACAGTTAGTATAATTCTCTACTGATCATTCTTTAAAAAAGACAAAGCTCAATTTCAGAATAATTTTCAATAATAAATGGGTGGAATGAAATAAAAAAATTACCTGAGATGTTGGATAGTTGTGAAATTATGTGTAGTGACCCTTCATTTCCATTCAGCCCAAGATGTGCCAGAGCCACAAGTAACTGCCACTCCACTGGTGCCTGACTGTGGTTAGATTTTTTGAAGAACACATGGTGATAGCATATTTTGTTCCACACAAAGGAAAATCTGGATTGATTCATATGTGCCTTGATTAAGGAGATCATCAGTAACATTACACCCTAATCTCTGAAGAATTCAAAGTTGACTCACCCAAATTTGGAAAAAAGATTAATTTTTCTGTAGCATCACATGAACAGTGCAACCCATTATAGTGGGGTTGTGCAGTTTGGAAAAGGATATATTATTGATGTTTCAGGAACAGATCAAAGGTTTCTATTAGCAATTCTGAAGTTATCCACCAGGTTTTGACCTTGAGTTGTTGATATTTCAATTGTATGATGTGTCTGATCAGTTGATGGGGGTAGCTACAGATCAACCAGGTGAAAATTCAAATCAGGAGGCTGAAATTTGGGCCTGACTTCAGGTGCGCTAGGATGAAAACTAACAGATTGAGAGGGAATTATGACTAACCACACTTTGGTGAGATGGAATTTTCAACTTATAGTTGTTTAAGTGAGTTAGTGAAACAATCAAGAGAATATCAAGTTCTTGAATGGACTGAATCCAATTGGACTTAAAAGGCGTGAAGGAATGGATGATAGAAGCCAAGTAGCCTATTGCTTGCAAGGTAAATGCCAAGTTGCCTGTAGCTTGTGGGGAAAGAAGCAGTTGGGATGCCAAGGGGATGTCTCAGAGTTCAGCTGCTGACATATCACATAAAATCGTAATCCCTGCAAAACCTTTGATTATGATTTTGTTGAAAATTCAACTCTTCCCTTTCTTCATTTTTACCTCTTTTAATTGTTTCTTTAAATCACTGATATTATAAAAATAAAAAATAAGTCTGTTGTGTGCTTTCTGATATCTCAGGTCTTGTAGTCAATGAACCCTGAACATGAATCTGATCCAGCAACTTATCTCAGAAAATTTTTTCTTATCTTTTGAGTTCTCTCAGCCAATTATTAAGAATTAATACCTCTTAAAATTTGTGATGTAGTGTGTCTTTCTTATTCAGCTTATCTAGTCTGTACTGAATTTTTGCAAGTCTTATCTAGTCTGCCTGATTTGAATTCATCCTCCTCTAGTTATTTCTTATTTCAAGCAAAATATTGACCTTCTTGTACATAGAATATATATTTAGACTCGATACAAGCAATAGGGGGGTTCACAATTGTGATTTTTGCTTCCAATCCCTTAAATTTCTTTCTGGTTGCTAAATTTTAGCTTAAATTTAGCAACCTTTTGCACTCAACAAGCACCCTCAGCAACCAATACATGTTTCCCAGGTGTTGGATGGACCGCCATGGGACAATCTGGTAGGTACAACCTTGATCAATTATACCCTCTTGATGTGAGGTGCAAAAAATCAGTTGTAACACATTTTTATCATTTCCAACATGAGCACCATAAAAAATTCTGACAATTCCTAAATGTGAACCCCTCTAATATCAACATTGGTTCTCTACCATTTTTTTTCTGTACCACCTTAAGCCAATCAAGTGACCCTCTTCAGAGTATCTCTGCCCCCCAATCTCAACCATTCTCATCCTTTATCTCTTTGAATTAGCTCAGAAATTCAAAAACTCAATAGATTTTACAGCAAAAAACTTTATGATCTAAAGATTCAATTTTGAATACCCTAAGCATATTACTGTACTACCACTTTTGGGTGTTTCCAGATGGCTGGGACCTACAGAGTTGCACAAAGCTGCTTCTGAAGTCCATAATTATAGGCCTATGGACACACTATGGTCTTATACATGGCTCCAAGCACATAATTATGGATTTAGAACTTGGCTTAAAGCCATCCGTATTATAGGGCTATCATCAACCCATCTGTCCAAACAGTAAGGCACAAAAAAGGTCCACTCAATTGGCTTTCTGAGAGAGAAAACATCTCAAGAGCTCCAAAATTTACTCAAAATGGATGTCCAAGCACATTGATGGGCCCGATGTTGGCCCGTCTGAGCAGACCCAGGCTTGTTGACCACCTGGAATAGTGGTGTGTCACACGCAACTGTACTTTAATTAATGTCTTTCTTTCAGTAAAAGTGGGTAGGTCATTTTTTGTCAAGGGAAAAAAAAGCAGAGAGTATGTGCCATCTCATTTTCGTTTTCAGAACAGGTTGGTTGTCAGTCAAGGAAGATATGTAACATGCATATTCCAACCAAGAAAGTCAATATTGGAATGAGCTGGTTACGATCTGTGTATTCACAGCAAGGGATGTTTGTTTGAAGAATGATACAAGAAGAGGAAGAGCTTTGCAATTTATGCAAAGAATTTTGTTGTGACACAAACTCAACAAGAACCACTTCAAACCGAATATCGAGGGTTGGTGCACAGATCAGGACGAATAACCGAACTGATGGAGCTGTTCAGTCAAACGGACTATGGACGAGTAGGGATAGAAGAAATCGAAAGACTCGTTGCGGGATTGAAGGAAACGCCATCGTGGAAGTAAGAAAGTGATTTATCTATTTATTTTTTTGAGATAAATATTTATTTTCGGGTGTGGGGATGTGCAGGGACCGAGTAGATCACAGGACCGTATCGGGATGGATAGTCTCAGGCTGGAAGTACATCGACGGGCGTTTCGAAGAAGGCCAAGAAGAGCTGGCGGAGGACGCACCCGCGTGCATGACGAGCTTTGCGACGGTGTGGGCACGATTGACGCGCGATCTTGCTGCTGTTGGCCTCGGAACGTACCAGGATGCTCTCCGGTGGGTTTCGGCTGCATCTGTCCACCATCACGGAAGCTGATTCCTTGCACAGCCCAGCCATCTCGCTCATCGTCAAGATTCTGTGGACCACGTCTGCCGCCACTCGACTGGACCATCCACACTGTTCGCTGCTCACTTATTATTCTGGAATGCTCGCCGCTAATCAGCTTATCTTTCTCGCAAGTCAAAGCCTTCAATCAATTCAGTCTCCAAGCTCTGGCCAATTTAAACACCCTAAACTCAGCATCGATTCAGCATACTTGGCCTCTACTCGTCCATTGTGAAGACCGACAATCTATCCTGCTGTGCGGTAATTTATTTTATTTTATTACTACCTCCCACATATTCATATCTATCAAGTCGGGCTTATATGCTTTTTTTTCTTTCTCTCTCTTTCTTTCGCTAGACGACTTCTATATACCAAAAACAACAAATTACTGTTGATCGTCGGCGTATTGATGCTCAATTGCGTCCATGGAAATCTCGAAAGAATGTGCTCCTTTTTCCTTTTTTATAAAGTGTCACCATCCGAGCTCACAGAAAGAAAAACCTTGCTGTTGAATAACGATCCAGTGATTCACTTGTCGGGACTTCTGTGGGCAACAAAGCCATGGCGATGTTACTCGAACGGTTGGACGGGTTACTGGACGACGAGCGCGAGGTGGTGTTTGAAGTAATGTCTGTTCATACGCCCCAACAGACATGCATCCCATCATGAAAACTCTGGAATGTTTTCCCGCTGAATGTGGTTCTTTAAATTTTTGTGTGACTACCAAAAAAAAGCGTGAAACTTGTGCGAGAAATTATGGATGTAGAGCCGATTTCTCAGGTGCCGAGATTGTACGATTCACAAGCCACGTAAGCGAGGGAATACAAGAATATACGTATAAGCAGGAGAAGAAGAGCTGATATAAAGTGTTGATGAAAGGAAGGCCATCACAAGTGCTCTCGCCGGGCCAACTATGCATTCTCAAAGTCCTCGAAAGCTCCGATCTGCCGACCGCGCCCTCGTTTCTTGTCCCCCTGTTCAAGAGGCTCTCGACGCGGCTCG
>SMGU01009462.1:0-12199 GCA_004348175.1 Puccinia novopanici
ACCACCACCACCACCCAAAAACACCCACCTCACCTCGTCACTCATGTCGTGGACTTTGTTCGCTTATTGTCATGAAGAAATAAAAAAAATTAATGAATGAATCAATGAATCAATGAATGGGAGCTGTGCTGGTTATTGTCTGGGGGTTTCTTTTGCCGGAGGGGAGGGGGACAGCGAGGGAGGAAAAAATTGCATCAAACATCTGACCTTCAAAGAACTTGATTGGGAGATGAACATTGGTCTCCAGTACCAACAGACTTCCCTGTCTGCCAAGATGTTGTCCATAGGGACCAATTTTACCTTCTTGGCAACCTCAACACATTTTGTGTGAGGCACGAAAAGTCCCTCATGCCTGGTGTCATGTGCTGATCCACACAGCTGCCAGCTGCAACACATTCTGCTGTAATCATGCCCATCTCAGTTGAGGGGGTGCCGGATTGGTGCATGCCTTGGTGGTGTGATAATACAGTTTTACTGCAGCTTGGTTACTGGGTAGACATGGCTGAATTGTACCACAAGATGAGTAGTCATTGCACCCGTTGTGTATACATGGATTTTCATTTTGCAAGATAAATACATCTAACTACATTCATGAACTACCTAATACTATGTAGTCCAATCCATAATGAGGAGTGTGAATTCATTTGAGACTACATCCTGTAGTACAACAATGATGAGAGTCTCACTCCAATGCACCTTAGCATGTAACTCAAAAAAAAAAAAAAAAACCCCTCAAATGGGTAGATATGGTGAATCCTTATCAGGTTAGAGTTGGTAGGTCCTTGACTCCTGGAAGGGAAACATGGATCTTGCTGGAGACCATTTGGGAGATCTGCTTTCAATTTACACATAAATTTGTAAAAGCATATATTTCATAGATCAGGAAGATGACACAACTTGGCTCATCTTGTGGATGGTTTCAATTCCTGGAGAAGTCACCTAGCAATGGTAACCTGCAATTTTCTCTTTCTTGGTCCCATTTTCATGCTTGGATGGTGAAAATTAAAGATTGCTACTGCCCTGAAAAATAAAATAAAAATTGATTGGTTTGAGGGACACTGTAGTCCTTGGTCCTTCACATTGTGTCAGCCTTAGAGATACTCCAGAGTATCCAAAAGTCTGCAGAATGGTTAATATATTCTTTATTATTGAGAAATCCTGTAATATTATTTTATAAATGGAATTTTCATGTAATTTTAACTAGGGTCACCCACTGGGCCTAACCCTAAATTCCTACTTTTTCTGGTACTTTGGTAATTCTCAAAGTACCACAATAAAATACTAAAATAATCAGTGCTGTGGACTGTGAACCATAAATAAATAATTAATGAATTATATTATGTACCCAGAAAAGCTTAATCAGGTACATGCAAGGCTTTTACATAGTTCAAACCTTGTGAGAGAAGGAGCTGAGAAGTATACTATAAAGTTACAATAGTCCTGCAACTTATAGTATAAAAGGGATTCCCACACCTTGACAAGTGAATGGAAATCCATCCCAATTCATTCTATTGAAAGAAGAAAGTCACATGTTGTAGTTGACTATACAATGCAGCATGATGTCATGGGGACATATAATGAATTGAAGCACACCAAATGAACTGATGACACCATTATGGCATCATTCAATGTGAGAATGGTGAAATACAATAGAATCCTCTAGTAGCTCCTTCAGGGGACCTCTAGAATATAAAAGGAGGCCTTCTTTAGCCTTGAAATCTTCAGCATATTCACCCACCAGTTTACAATAAGTACCCTAGTGAATATTCTCCTCCTACTTCAAGAGTAGTGTTATTCTTAACACCCTTTTATTATTTAACCTTACTGGAATATTGGTCAGATCCCTTAGATATCCCCATTTAAGCCTGCCCTTTGTTCCTTATAAAGTAGTTGCTGCAAGATCACCACCTCTGGCTGAGTCAACCTTCCCAAGTGCTTGCCAACTGCTTCTCATCCTTATCTCAAATCCCAAGCATACCATCTGGTATCACCTCTTCCCAATACCTCTGTATATCAAGTGTTTGGTGTAGAAGAGGTTTTATCCTGCCTTATACTCTCATTATAGTATTTGGTGTTTCAGGAGTGTAGACTTAACCCCTTATTAGCCTTCTTTATCCATAAAGGAGGGTGGCAGAGAGTGATTTCTGCCTTTAACAGTCTTTCAGCACAGTGATAGTACTTGGTTTGTCTGTTGACAGTACCAAAGTTTCATACACAGAGCTGACACATTGCATGGCTGGTCAAGTGATAAGAAACTTGTAGAACTTGTAATTCTCATTTCTCAATGGTCCATAATTTTTTTATATTGAAAGCTAGAAAAGGGAAAAAAGAGGAATTCAGAGGGAGCCAGACAAGGAAGATGCCTTTGGACATCATCAATTATAAAAAACATAAAAAAGAATGCAATAGACAGGAATACAGATCAGATGCTAGCAGTTCTTGGAGACATCATGTTCTTGGCCATAAGTTGAGACATAATTGAAGAAAAAAAAACACACACATAAATTCATGAAAATGTCAGGCCAGTGTGCCAAATTTGGTCATAAGCCTTGCATGCACTTTGCGCCTGGCTTTACCAGCGGTGCATCACAAGGCTTAGTTAAACTTAAAAAAAGTATCTTTTATCATCTTCCAGTTTAATGTAGATACTGTTTCCAAATCTTTTCAGCTATTTGATCCCTCCTGATCTTGATAGTAGCATCATCCTTTGTGCTGGTCACCTCATTGCTTGACAAAGTTTCATCTGTATCTCTTTGTGTCTCATTGTTCTCTTGCAAAAGAGACTTGAGGGATTCATGTTTTTGCAAGAAGTTCCAGAGGCAGCAGAGGGTGTAAATGAGTTGGACTTGTTTTTTAATTTGATTGAAGGTGCCAATTTCAGAGTTGCATTTTTTTTTTTTCATACATCCAAAGGGTTTTTCAATGATATTTTGAAGTGATGCATGCCGGAGGTTGTTGAGTTCCTTCTGTGTTGCAGGGCTGGCAGCTACTTGCTCCTTAAGGCAATATCAAACTGCTTGGTAAGGTGTCATCAGACCAGGTTGCAGAGCATACCCTGCTTGAACTCTGATTTTTTTCAGATGTGGTCAGTTAGAGAGGTCATTGAAGGACTTCCTGTTGCTCTGGAATGCCTGATTTAGATGGGCTAAATCTAAATTCCAAACTTTGTTTGGTGGTGAGAACCTGACTGTCATCAATTTTCATCACCAAACAAAGTTTGGGATTTAGAACTGGAAGCTTCAGATTAAGGAATCTGGGCAATGGGAAGTCCTCCATTGTTTGATTAAATTTGACATAGCAAGGGTATATCTGGAAGAGTGCCTCAAGGACTATTGCAAAAGATCTAAACATGAAACACATGACCCCCTTAGTTAACTGAAGAGAGAAAAGCAAATTAAAGTGAGAAAACATTCCAATTGGTAGTGTATAATCCATGATTGAACTGCACAGCTGCTTGTTGCATAGAGTTGTTGTAGCAAACAACATTGAGGAACATTGACAATTGTTCTTTCACTGTTACAGATCATCTGTCTTCAAGAAGATCAGAGTCCCATAATTATTTGACAAGGTGGTCAAATGTTGGTCTTTGCAATCCAGTTATTTCATCAAAAATCTGGGGTGTGCTATGTCCAACAGAAATTTCACATATTTTGTTTGCCCACCATCACCATAGTATGGTTTGCCAACTTCATGGTAATAGTCCAGAATGATTATGGCTGCTGCCACCAATGCCGCCAAGATTAGGAAGAGTGATTCAGAGGACATTGGAATTGCTGGAGTGTTGACAAATATGTACCGGAAGATTGGTGAGAGGGATGCATGTGCTGATTGAGGTTGTTGGTTTGAAGGGGAAGAGTTGTTCAATATGGTATACATTTTGATTTGCTTTGATTTGTTTTGATTTTTCTGTATGGAAAAAAACAGTTTCCAAAAAAGTGCAAACAAAAAAAACTAGCAAAAACAATTTAGAAAAAGTGTGGGTGCTGTGGCACGCACCCTAATTGGTATGGTGGACTGTACACAAGAACAAAAGAAATTCATCATTTAGGATAGGATCCTAGATGAGCTAGACAGGTAGGTCATGCAAGGCTTTGTAAATTCTTGAAACCCTGTTAAAAATTAAGGCTGAGATTACCCTATCAAGTGACAATTGAAATATACTGGTCCTGTCACTTGCGGAGGAAATGATTCCCATTGTACAGTGTCAATAGGGCAGTTCATGTACTGCTAATTTGGTGATAAAATTGCTAATTTGAACCTGCATCAGAAAAGTTTACACCACAGGTGCATGGCGACGTTTGGGAAACACATCAGGCGTTTCCACAATGTTTGAAACTGAACGAGGTTGGTCCCAATGTTTTTGTGAATGTTCTTGGAAACGCCTTGAATAAAGTTTTCAAATGGTCCCAATGCCGTTTTCAAAACAAAATCAGAACCGATGGCAATTGCCAATCTGTGCTGCAAGAGGCAAAAAGCAAGAATTGAACACCTGCCAGATGTGGGAATGAAGGCATCAGCCACTGGACTTATCCAAGTTGTCCAGGCTTCTTCTCCAATGATGCACCAAATTAAGATTTATAAACCCCATTTTTTTGGACTTCAATGTATTTTTTTTTAACCAAGTCCTTCAATTCACTTTTTTTTTTTTTGGGAACCAGTTTTCTCAAATTTTTACAAGTTGTAGATAGCTTTCAGAGTGTCTTGTTGAAGTCAAAAAAAGTTTTCAAAACATTATGTAAAACGTTTTTTCACCTGCAAACGTTGCGGTGATTGTTTTTTTCTTATTTTTATGGATTAGTGTGATCTCATACTCTGTTGGGCTTCCTATTATCCCACAGGAAAAAAAAATCGTGTGATTATTAACTTCCAGGCCTGAAACCTAAAATGGTTAGGCTTTCAATTGGATATCG
This sequence comes from Puccinia novopanici, assembly GCA_004348175.1. Classification (NCBI taxonomy): domain Eukaryota; kingdom Fungi; phylum Basidiomycota; class Pucciniomycetes; order Pucciniales; family Pucciniaceae; genus Puccinia; species Puccinia novopanici. The sequence goes on from SMGU01009462.1 coordinate 4,911, forward strand.
TTATAAAAACCGTGCTTGAAGCACAAACGTTTGAGATTGGTTCCAAGGAGCCAAATCTGCTTCTGTGGTGTATGTATGTTGATAAGCTTTGAATGGAAATCCCTGCCATTTGATGCTTGCTTCCCTTTTTATGGCATCAGCAAAGGAGCGGGAATCAGCAAGCCCAAATCAGCAGTTCATGAATTGCCCTAATGAAGAAGACCTTTTGATGAGTGGAGGACTTCCCGTCAGTCTTGATTGCTTAATCTAGACCGGCTAAACCTAAATTCCAAACTTTATTTGGTGGTGGGAACCCAACAGACATCACTTTTCATCACCAAACAAAGTTTGGGATTTAGAAATAGAAGCTCCAGATTAAGGAATCTGGGTGACGGGAAGACCTGCAGCAGAGGTCTTCCTGTCACCCAAGATGCCAAATCTGGATTGCATGTTTCCAAATACCAAACATTATTTGGGGGTGAAAATCAATGACAATCAGGTTCCCACCACCAAAGATTTAGGATTTAGGTTTAGAAAGGCTAAATTTAGAAATCAGAGACAACGGGAAGACCTACCTCACTAAACCAGACCACTACTGCCACACTAACGCAAGCACCTGCTCACCACCATGTCAAACGCAACAGCACCAGGAGTCGTGCTAGCAGTCAAGCCAGACGGGACCACTGCCCAGACCGCCACCCCGCCCTCGAAATACCATGGCATCCTCGAGGAGCACTGGAAGAACGCAGAACTGAAGGGCAAGCCGCTCGAGACCAAGGTCTTCTTCGGCCCAGAGAAGACTACCATCGCTGCCGTCGGCACCGGCAAGATCTCGGACTCTCTTACCGACATCGAGAAGGCTAACAAGACCCGCAAGATCGTCGGTTCAGGCGCAAAGGCCTTGAAGGAACACATGAGCCATTCCAGGGAAGTCCTCGTCGACACCGTCTGGAGTTCTCATGCTGCTGCCGTCGGTGCCACTGTATCCACCTTCCATTACGTCAGTCGATCTCATTCCTCCAGCCCCCCCACTTCACATGTACTCTCACTCACGCCACCCTCTCTGGCTGCCCTTACAGAGTCTCAAAACCAAGAAAGAAGCGGTCGAGAAGCGCACTCCGATCTCTTACAAGCCACTCAATGAGCAACCAGTACAACTGCCAATCGAAAAACCATCCGGAAAACTGATCGGGCTCGACTGGTCAACCGGCCTCGTCTATGGACAAGCTCAGAACCTGGCCCGGGAGCTCATGGAGACCCCGGCTAATCTCATGACCCCCACCTTGTTCTGCGAACGCATCCAAAAAGAATTCCGATCTATCGATAATGTCGAGATTCAAGTTTGGGATAAATGTATGCGTTTCTCTCATCAATGTCGTCCATCACCAGTTCACCCAGGAAGCCATCTACTATGGCTTATCCCCTTCGATTGGTTTTTTGTTTTTTCTTAAGCGTGGGCCGAGGCCAAAAAGATGAACTCGTTCCTTTCGGTTGCCCGGGGGACGAACGAACCTTGCAAGTTCCTTGAGATCCACTACAAAGGAGCGAGTGGCGGGGAAAAGCCATTCAAGCCGACGCTGGCGCTGGTCGGGAAAGGAATCACCTTCGGTATGCAATCTTTTATATTAGAGTGGCATCTTATTTTCCAAGCGCGTCTCTGAGACATTTTTCACAGACTCTGGGGGGATCTCTATCAAGGGTGGGGCCGGGATGAAGCTCATGAGGGCCGACATGGGCGGGGCGGCGACGGTGGTGAGCGCTGCATGGGCGATCGCCAAGTTGCGCATCCCCATCGACCTGCTCATATGTACACCCCTCACGGGTCGGTACTCCTCTCGAATCGAACAATACTTGATCCAAGACTGTGTTACTGAAATGACGTCATACATGTGCAGAAAACATGCCCAGCGGCCATGCCACCAAACCCGGAGATATCATCTACGCCATGAACGGGAAGAGCATTGAAGGTGTGTCAACCGGCAATATTGGACTTGAGATTTCTTGAGTCTATGCGGAAGAACTATGTTATACACCGCCTTGCTGACTATTATGCTGTCTCTTGATCTAGTCGACAACACCGATGCTGAAGGTCGATTGGTCTTGGCTGATGCATTATATTACGCCTCTTCAGTCTACAAACCCAAAACTGTCATCGGTGCGTATACTATGCATGCTTTTTTTACGTTCATTCGCTTGCAAAGATATATTGGTTGTCTCTTCCTTTTTTGAAAAAATCTAAGATTGTGCAACACTAACCGGGGCCATGATGATCGCGTGAGTACTGTCGCTTCCTTCCTAGTCCAGAAACAACCATTCACCTCTTAATCATTCCCTCTTTGACTAATCCGTCATTGATGAAAAAAACAAAACAACAAAAAACATCCAGACTTGGCGAGCCATTCTCGGGAGTTTTCTCGACCTCGGATAATTTATGGAGCCATTTAGAAGCGGCAGGGAAGGTAGAAGAGGACCGGTTTTGGCGGATGCCATTTGACGATTTCTACATGCGACAGATCAACTCTTCGAATGCCGATCTGTGCAACACTGGGGGTCGCGCCGCCGGCGTGAGTCATCTTTTTTTTTTTTTTTTTCTACTGTTGGTAAGAACAGAGGGAGGTTGACTTCGGAGGTTCTGGCCATCGGTTATTTAGTCTTGTACCGCCGCCATCTTTTTAAGAGAGTTCGTAGACGGCCTGGCCTGTAATGCACCGGAGGGATCCGAGCAAGCTGAAGACGCGGTGGAATATGCTCACATTGACATCGGTATGTGTTACTTTGATTGAACCTATGTGCTCTATTACTTATTCGCTTTTATCATGGTCAAACGTGAACATTTCTAGCTGGTGCTATGGAATGCACCTTGCCCGATCCCTGTAATCCTAAAGGTCTCACCGGCCGTCCCGTCCGCGCATTGATTGAATACGCTCGTCAACATGCCACGCTCCATAAAACAGAGGGGATAGAGTATTAGCGCACTATGAAAGATCCATCGGCTATATTTTTTTAGCATTTCCTAAATGCCTGTCTTGTCGCTCGACAGCCTGCATCATTATCCACTCATATTTTTTTAACAGCAACCAACACAAAAGGGGTTCGAGGACCATGGAAGTTCTCATGGGTCATTAACGACTACTTAGGCTATCCTCACCGCGGGAGCTCAACCTGGATTTTGCTCCCCGCGGCCCCTTTAGCAACATCAACGCGGGTGCTAAACCGGGAGGTTCAGTACCTCCCGGCCTCTACCCCCCTGGCGACGCAATGTTTGAAGGCGCAACTCCCCCTGACGTCCTCACAATGCCAGGGTGGGTCGCACCTTCACAACAGGTGGTTTGTGTGTCAAAGACCTGTTTTATTTTAGGGTGTTCATAAATATACCTGGGTATTCTGCATTTACACCCGGTTTTTATTTAAAAAATTGAATATTCATTGTACCCGTTTTTTAATCATTTAATTTTGGGGATAAATTACACATTTTTTTATGATTTTTTTTTCTTCATAAACTCAAAAGGGTTTAGAGTTTTTTCATGATAAAGGACAATTTCCCCAAAAGAGACAATTCCTACATTTTTTGGCCTTACACCCAGTTTTATGAAGGAATTGTTTCAGGTAGTAATTCCAATCAATTTTGGAAATTTTGAATTTTTTGTTCACACTTTCATTGCCTTAGACCCCAATGGTTTAATTCATTTCAGGTTATTTTCAATAAAGCTCACTTCTCCAGGGGGTTCAAACCTTTCTTTTTATTTTTTCCTCCTGGGGGCAATTTAGTTAGGGGTTTTGTAATATACAAGCTGGTTTGATAGTTTATAATTTACAACCTCATTTTCAAGGGTGTTTAATTTAATAATTCATTGGATTCATGGTAGAATTGAATGATTATCTCATATTTGGTGATGTCACCTCTTTTTTTGGATTTTTTTCCTAATCTGCAAAATGTTAACAATTTTTGGGAGTAATTTCTCACATAAATTTCATTTGATATCTATAGGGGGTTCATTTCAAATTTTCCGATAGCTTTTCATTCAGATTGGTTAAATATTGGCTGAATAATTTAGGTTGGAATATGAGGAATTGATGGGGATGCATTGTCATTGTGATGTGTGGTTTTTGATTTTTTGATGGTCTTAATATTTTAATAGTCTATAAGAGGATGCACAACAGCTTAGTACTCTTGCATATACTATGACTAATTCATTTCAGAACTGGCTTTAGAAGTGGAAAACTGGGTCCACTGTGCAGCAAAAACTGGGTGTGAACACATAATACCCAGGTGTGTTTATTAACACCCTTATGCTATTTTCTTTTATTTATTTTATTTTATTTTATTTTATTTTATTTTATTTTATTTTATTTTATTTTATTTTATTTTATTTTATTTTATTTTATTTTATTTTATTTTATTTTATTTTATTTTATTTTATTTTATTTTATTTTATTTTATTTTATTTTATTTCATTCATCTCCTGTCAAAACAGAAGCAAAAGAAAACAAAAAAAACGGCACGACTTGATAGGGTAGAGATCAGGTTGGAGACACAGAGGTTATTGTTAATGACTCATGAGAACTTTCATGGTCATTGAACCCCTTTTTTGTTGGTTGCTGGTAAGAGAATATGAGTGGATAATGATGCAGACTGTCGAGCGACAAGATAGGCATTTAGAACATGTAAAAAAAGGTAGTCGATGGATACTTCATAGGGCGCTAACTTTCTTTCTTTTTTTTAATGGAGCGCAGCTTGTTGACGAACGTATTCGATCAATGCGCGGACGGGACGGCCGGTGAGACCCTTAGGATTGCAGGGATCGGGCAAGGTGCATTCCATAGCACCAGCTAGAAATGTTCACGTTTAACCAAGATAAAAGCGAATAAGTAATAGAGCACATAGGTTCAATCAAAGTAACACATACCGATGTCAATGTGGGCATATTCCACCGCGTCTTCAGCTTGCTCGGATCCCTCCGGTGCATTACAGGCCAGGCCGTCCACAAACTCTCTTAAAAAGATGGCGGCGGTACAAGACTAAATAACCGATGGCCAGAACCTCCGAAGTCAACCTCCCTCTGTTCTTACCAACAGTAGAAAAAAAATAAAAAAAAGATGACTCACGCCGGCGGCGCGACCCCCAGTGTTGCACAGATCGGCATTCGACGAGTCGATCTGTCGCATGTAGAAATCGTCAAATGGCATCCGCCAAAACCGGTCCTCTTCTACCTTCCCTGCCGCTTCTAAATGGCTCCATAAATTATCCGAGGTCGAGAAAACTCCCGAGAATGGCTCGCCAAGTCTGGATGTTTTTTGTTGTTTTGTTTTTTTCATCAATGACGGATTAGTCAAAGAGGGAATGATTAAGAGGTGAATGGTTGTTTCTGGACTAGGAAGGAAGCGACAGTACTCACGCGATCATCATGGCCCCGGTTAGTGTTGCACAATCTTAGATTAAAAAAAAGGGAGACAATTAACACATCTTTGCAAGCGAATGCACGTGAAAAAAGCATGCATAGTATACGCACCGATGACAGTTTTGGGTTTGTAGACTGAAGAGGCGTAATATAATGCATCAGCCAAGACCAATCGACCTTCAGCATCGGTGTTGTCGACTTGATCCAGAGACAGCATGATGGTCAGCAATCTTCCGCACAGACTCAAGAAATCTCAAGTGCAATATTGCCGGTTGACACACCTTCAATGCTCTTCCCGTTCATGGCGTAGATGATATCTCCGGGTTTGGTGGCATGGCCGCTGGGCATGTTTTCTGCACATGTATGACGTCATTTCAGTAACACAGTCTTGGATCAAGTAGTGTTCGATTCGAGAGGAGTACCGACCCGTGAGGGGTATACATATGAGCAGGTCGATGGGGATGCGCAACTTGGCGATCGCCCATGCAGTGCTCACCACTGTCGCCGCCCCGCCCATGTCGGCCCTCATGAGCTTCATCCCGGCCCCGCCCTTGATAGAGATCCCCCCAGAGTCTGTGAAGAATGTCTCAGAGACGAGCTTGGAAAATAAGATGACATTCCAATATAAAAGATTGCATACCGAAGGTGATTCCTTTCCCGACCAGCGCCAGCGTTGGCTTGAATGCCCTTTCCCCACCACTCGCCCCTTTGTAGTGGATCTCAAGGAACTTGCAAGGTTCGTTCGTCCCCCGGGCAACCGAAAGGAACGAGTTCATCTTTTTGGCCTCGGCCCACGCTTAAGAAAAAACAAAAAACCAATCGAAGGGGATAAGCCATAGTAGATGGCTTCCTGGGTGAACTGGTGATGGACGACATTGATGAGAGAAACGCATACATTTATCCCAAATTTGAATGTCGACATTATCGATAGATCGGAATTCTTTTTGGATGCGTTCGCAGAACAAGGTGGGGGTCATGAGATTAGCCGGGGTCTCCATGAGCTCCCGGGCCAGGTTCTGAGCTTGTCCATAGACGAGGCCGGTTGACCAGTCGAGCCCGATCAGTTTTCCGGATGGTTTTTCGATTGGCAGTTGTACTGGTTGCTCATTGAGTGGCTTGTAAGAGATCGGAGTGCGCTTCTCGACCGCTTCTTTCTTGGTTTTGAGACTCTGTAAGGGCAGCCAGAGAGGGTGGCGTGAGTGAGAGTACATGTGAAGTGGGGGGGGAGGAATGAGATCGACTGACGTAATGGAAGGTGGATACAGTGGCACCGACAGCAGCAGCATGAGAGCTCCAGACGGTGTCGACGAGCACTTCCCTGGAATGGCTCATGTGTTCCTTCAAGGCCTTTGCGCCTGAACCGACGATCTTGCGGGTCTTGTTAGCCTTCTCGATGTCGGTAAGAGAGTCCGAGATCTTGCCGGTGCCGACGGCAGCGATGGTAGTCTTCTCTGGGCCGAAGAAGACCTTGGTCTCGAGCGGCTTGCCCTTCAGTTCTGCGTTCTTCCAGTGCTCCTCGAGGATGCCATGGTATTTCGAGGGCGGGGTGGCGGTCTGGGCAGTGGTCCCGTCTGGCTTGACTGCTAGGACGACTCCCGGTGCTGTTGCGTCTGACACAGTGGTGAGCAGGTGCTTGCGTTGGTGCGGCAGTGGTCTGGTTAGCTGCAGAGATAACCGAGGCAGTCGAGAAATCATCTATTATGGCCACTTTTTGAAAAGCTTTTCAGTTAAAAAATTAGGGTTTTTTTTAACTTGCATGTTGAAAATTTTTCAAAATGGCAGCCTCAGAAGATGCATACATAATTTCCAAAACCCGTTAGCCAAAGTATACAGCTCGAATCTCCGCTTTGGTGCAGGACCCAGGTGTGAGAAAGAGCAGGAGACACTGTTGACAGTTCCGGCACGGTGGTT
>SMGU01009469.1:0-25835 GCA_004348175.1 Puccinia novopanici
CGGACTGACAGCTGTTGGGGGTCTGGCTTGCCATTTCCGTCAAGCTCAACGCTAGCGAGGCCGATAGAACCGAGCCACCAGCCTTCGGCGGATTCAATTACGGATTGCTGTAATTCACGGATGGTTTCTGGTCCATGTGCTGGTAAGATGAGTTCAATGTACGCGGATTCAGGATCCTGGTTTCCATTGGCTGTTTGGGCGGGTGTCAAATTGACCTCTGGGCAGAAAGTGGGACGAGCAATGAAGATTGAAAGTTGGAAAAGCCCTGTGAGAAAACAAAAAAGGACATGTGAGTTGAATGAATAGTGCAGAATGTGGAGCTGGAAGAACTGGAGTGTGAACTAAAGAGAGAGAAGAGTGTGGCAGTCATGGATGAAGTGAGGGACTGACCGGGTTCCTGATCAGCAGGGGTGGTATTATCCTGGGATTCCTTTGGCATGTCGTTCGAGTTTCCTTGGGTTGCAGGAAGTTCGGTCGCTTGAGAGGTGGGATGCCCGGCCATGCTTAAGTATCTTCGTCCCAGGAGAATGGAGAGTGGGAAGTTTTTCTATTTTGGATTACTATTATTTATTTTTTTGTTGGCGCAGGGGAGACTGGTGGGACTCCGCTTGAAACCTAACCCAGCTTGGAAATTGGCTGAGCCCAGCACGGGTGCATCCGGATATTCCCTTGGCTTGGATGTTGAACCCTTTTTAATTCCCAACCTGAAGGGGGGGTTCAATCGTCATAAACCCTGAGGAAGCCTCTTCCTTCACTAGACGCGTTAGCTCACCCAAGATTAAAGGGGACAAAATGGCACCCTGAACTGATTCAAGCGGGTCCATGTGGTAGCCTCGAAGCCATTGTTAGCAAAAAAGGAGGGTGCAAAACATCTGTCAATGTACTCTTTCATGATATTCTGAACATTTAATTTCTGAACCAGTTATGAAGGTGGCAATACTTTCATGGTGTCGTCATAACTCCAAAACTGCATGCTCAGATGAGTGCATACTCATAATGTGATCCTCTGCATAGAGTGCTGGCCAAATTTACTTTTTTTGGGGAGATAAAACTACATGTCTTGAGCAATCCTTCTGCCATGAAAACACTTTAGACATCACCTACTTGAGCAAAAATGGGTAAGGCATGCATGAGAAGATAGTGCAGGAATTAAGACCGAATTTTGTAATCAAAGCAATTTGCACTTTGCAGTAAAAAAAAAAAAAAAAATGAATCAGGTTGTTTGGCATAAACCACAGAAACCAAAGGAAGAAGAGTTTCTTTTCCATCACCTCATTTTCTCTAAAAATATTGCCTGTCAATCCAAAGCGGACACAGCTGCAACTTTCCATCTATTTTGATTCCTTAGGGTTTGTACAAAGGATGCAGGTCCCTTTAACCTGACAACAACTCCTCACTCAATCTCAACCATGACTTATGCACCCTCAACTGATCTGAATTGTATCCAAAAATACCTCAAGAAGAACATTTGGGTTTTGCAAAGTATAACTCAATCTGAGTCATTAGGCCATCTGTCTCACTCACATAAAAAACACACACCAATCCCTGAAGATTCAACTACTATTGAAAACTCTCACCTCATTGCTTATGTGATGTTTTTAATTTCTATTTTTATTTGATCCCTTGTGTGTTGTCAGAATGCTGTTTGATGTCAAAATAAATCTCTCTGTTCTCTTACTTATAAATAGGGCTTCTGCCTGAAACACCATATTCTGCTCCTCCTCATTGTCAGAATATCCTCCACTGTTATATAAATCTAGTTCACAGGTGGCATTTTTTATCAGAAATAAATACAATTCTTTCAATATCACTCAATGCATCTGGGCCATCTTGGTGATTCTCTGTTTTTTCCACCATGAAGAAATCATTATGAATTCCAGGCTTATTGTTTTTTTTTTCTCCCTTTATTTTTCTGATTTTGTGTTGATTCCTATCCCCTTAAAGGTCCCCACCTCTATGTAGCATATTTTTCACCAGCTGGAAATGCACCAGTTGATGGTGATATCATTTCAACACTACTGTGGCAGAAGATATCAATGCATGGTGGCTTGAAACATCCAACGCTTTTTTTCCTCATCCAGTTCACCCACCACAATCACTAGGAGCACCCGGGAAGAAATTGATAGCAGGTATTTCGGAGGAAAGAAGCATGTGCAGCCAACAGTGGGGGGCTCCAGCTTGTACTTCCAAACAATGTTACCATCTGCGTTTCCTGTGATCAGGTCTTGGACCTCAGCTACCAGAAATTTGAAAGATACGCATGTGGACATCTGAGGGAGATTCACTACCTTGCATGCAAGCCTAAATAGATTGGCATTTTTGTAGGATCCAAAATCTCATCATGCAACTTCAAGCCCCTGCACATGAGGCTTCCTCTCTGTCTCTGCCAAATGGCATTATTTGTAGTTGATTGTTATTTTCTGTGAATGTGAAAGAGAAAGAAAAGGAGAAGAAAAGTCTAGTAGCCAGAGTAGAAATGGTACAACTGATAATCTTCGTGTGTAAAATAGAAATAGGCTGAGGGAAAAAGAAAGGGGTTGAATATGAATGCAGCCTGGATTACGGGTCGAACATTTTTGAGCTTCCAAAGTGAAGGAGAAATAGAAACAAGCCAGCAAATGGGCATCAAAAAGAAAGAAAGAAAAAATAGAGATGATTTGGGAAACAGCGAGAAAAAGAGTTTGACCTCTTCGTTTTATATCCTGACAAAAAAGAAGAAAAAAAAAAGGGAAATTATAACACAATTTAAAACGTTTCTTCTTCATCAACCAGTCCAGGATCCAGCTCAGGCACCTCGAATCCCTCCTACAATTGAACAAAAAAAATGCAAAACCAATTCAATATGTTGCAAAGTGTTGAGCTAGAAAATGGAATGGTCTTACCTCTGTGGAGTACAAAATTGCCTGCACCTGTTTCAAGTTCTCCATCTCGCTTTCAGATACTTTTCCGTCCTTAGAGTCCACCCGGGCACCAATCAAAATTTCAATGTCCCTCAACTAACACAAACAAATTGAGCGAGCGATCTATGGTGAGTTACGATGTTGGATGAGGTGTCCCGAGGAAACAGGAATGTGAACTAACTTTGTTGAAATAAAAGTCGCGTTCCTTTTCCAATCCTTCCATGCTGAGTTTGAACTCTTCCAACTGGGTTGTCAAGTTTTCAATTTCTTTTTGAGTTCCTAGTGAGTTACCCGTTCTACTAGTAGCTCGGGCGCCCATCCCTGATTGCAGTAAAAAAAAGCTTCAGCAATGCTGAGACAAGCGTGAATAGGAAATGCGATTTAACTGACCAACTGAGGTTCCCAGGGCCTTGGCCGTTCGACCAGCGCCATTAGAAGCCGTCTTTGGTGCGGGTCCGGATGCGATCAATGGGTTCGGGTCCGCACTGTGTTGTAGATTTATACACGAACTTGGTGATGAGCCAAGCAGGCATCATCACAATAACTGTAGCTCAGCATTCATTACTTACGGTGCGCCCTTGCGTCTGGCCACAGCATCGTATTGTCCGCCCGGATAATGCATATCCCAATACTTCTTGAGCCACTGCATGAATTCGAGGTTATCTCTGAATGGTTCAAGCAATAAAAGAGACATTAGTGAGATTAGTAGGCATACCAGACATGACCGGCTCCTCAAGCCAAATGAAGAAGAAGACTCACTGCATCTTGCACTTAATTAACGCAGTCACAGGTACTGGCTACAGATCAAGGGGAAGATAAAAACTAGTAAATATTTGGTTCAATCGTTGTTTCAAGACAGGTGTGAGATTCACTTTGTCGATCTGATGTTTCTTGAAAGCGGCTTGTATGACTTTGAAATTATTCAAGTATTCATACTCTTGATTCGCATTCATCTTGATCCGAGCCAAGGGCACATCCTCTTTACCGATGAATGATAATATGAATATGTCGCACAAGAAAAGAAAGATGTCAACGGTCTGCTCCTTAATCAACAGTCGACGTGAATGATGACAGTGTTAAAGGAAAGGTCATTGATGAAGGTTCGATCGAATGACCCACGGTAAATTGAATCAATGATTTGGGCATAAGCGGCACCTGTTCACAGAGAAATATCAAGTCAAACCGGATGTCCGTTAGCCAGCATTCATTGTACTTGCCGTTTAAAGAGCAAACTAACCACTACCACATTGCTCGATCTAGATTGGCGTCGGTCAATCAACAGTACGTGTTCAGCATAAGATTATGTGGAAAGCAGACGACAAGAAGAAAGGGGCAGTGAAGCTCTAGAGGACGAGGACAAAGAGAAGAGAGCAACGAACTTTGGTGTAGTTGATTTGAAGGAGGTCGTTAACCCAAGCGAGCAGTTCCGCGCGGCTTGTCATGACGTCAAGGAAGATTAGCTGGTTTCAAGCACAAGATCGTGTTTCTTCTACTTCTTGAATGAATGAAAAGGTGAGTGATAGTGGCACGATGGTCAGCTCAAAGACTATTTAGTTTGTCGTCGAAGTAGCTTTCTGAAGTATTTCTGAGTTTTTGGTTTTTCTGAGTTTTTCTTTTATCAGCAGCGTCTGCTATGGCTGTGAGGACGAGAGCTGTGAAATGTCCTGTGAAACCTCTCATTCTAAATTGCTCCTCACTGGGCTCAGGGCAGCAAATCTGATCAAATTCCAGTTTTTATAATGAGAGTTGATAGAACAGAAAACCTGACGGATTTTCCTTTGTCTATTCTGACTTGCCCTAATTCTGTCTTCGAAAATGTTTACATATCATGATTCATCCAGGAAACTCCATGCCCATCAGAAGTATAAAGGGCACTGTCAAAATTTACATATCCAACAGCTTAATTAGTCACACCAGCCTCTGACTTCACTTTCAATGTGTTACTCCCTCCTCACCCAATGAGGAGATGAGGAACTGCATATTTGTTGAGAAGGTTGGCTGATACAAAGTACATTGCTACCCAGACTATCACAGACATCCAGGCCAGTCAGATTTAGCCTTGGTGATCATCCACTCATGTGAGGCTTTCTTGACTGAAACAGTCTACCTCTAGTCAGTGAACCAAAGAAACATCATATATCTGTTTTCACCATTCCATTAAGTGTGTGAGCACTAGCACTAGTTTGTGATATCAAGTGCAAGCTGCCTCTTTGTCCACTGATGATGACCAAGTCAAGCAAGGGTCTCTAAATGAGTGGATTTATTATTCCGGAAGGATTTGAAGGATTATTTCAAAAACATAAATCACACATCTTATATCTATTCTATGTTGCAGGCTTGGAGGTGTTCACTTCAATTCTTGCCATGAGAATTTAATCAGTTTACATCTCCAACCTCTTCTCCAGGACCTTGAGACACATTGTGCTATGAGAGGAATACCCTAGCACTGTTACTCTCTTACCTCAGGATAGACCAAGAGTAGGATCAAAAGGCTGAAACCACAAAAACTGGTTTGAGTAAGTTATTTTCAAGGATTAATTCCCCAAAGATTTACCAGGGGAAAAGTTTAGGCACTTGGATAGCAAGTGCCATAAATAGTACAAAGAGCCCCTTTTTACTTTGGGTCTTTGACACACAAACCACTGGTTTAGAAGGTGCAACCCACCACGCTTCCCCCAAAACATTGGGGTGGATTGCACCTTTAAAACCCACATTGCAAGGGTGGGTTGCAGTTCAAATTTCTTAAAATGCAGACTATTTTTCAGTAATTTTTATTGGGGTCATATTGGGGACAAATTGAAACATATTTGATAATTAATTTTTTTCCTAAACTTTTTACAAAAGTGGGATGCTACATGGCCAATAACCATTAATGTAGCACTTTTTTTTCTTCTGACAAATTTGTTAAGCATTAGTTGTGATTTTATTCCACTAAACCAAAATTTAGTGTAGTGGAAAAGTTTCCTTGAAATTTTTCTGCAGCATTAGTTGAAGATTGTTACTGCTAAACTAAAATTGAGTGTAGCCTTTCTTCCACTAAAAGAATGTTGAAGAATCTTTAGCATAGCTTTTTCTCTGCTAGCAAATAGTGCAATGCAATCCCAGCTATGCTACATTATGCTATGCCACTATTTTATGCTACACTACACAAACTAACATAAAATTGAAACAAATCAACATTTGGAAGATTGTATCAGAACTGGAATAGACAAAATTCTCAAAGAATTATTATTATTGTTTCATTAAATAGATAGATTGAAATTCATCAGGTGTAAAGTATTAAAAAAATTCAGACAATTAGATTTGCTTCTAGAAAGAGGTGAGGTGTGATTTGTTTAACAATAAAATACAATTGAATTTATCAACATTTTAAATGGAGGTTTTAGAATGAATTGTCTATTTATTTTCTTTAGGAGGGAGAAACCAAATATTTTATAACCAGTGATGCATTCCAGAGTCATTGAACAGCTTAGTACTCTTGCATATACTATGACTAATTCATTTCAGAACTGGCTTTAGAAGTGGAAAACTGGGTCCACTGTGCAGTACAATTTTTGTCCCCACAACATAAAACCAGGTGTAAGTGTGGAATACCCAGGACATTTATTAACACTGTTCTTGAAAAAAAAAAAAGAATGTGAATGTCCACTTTTTTTTATGTTTAAGCTTCTGAAATAAATGTGTTGAATGTTAGCAATATAGCGCATACATCCACTTTGCTACCCTTCAGTGTCACTGATACAACCACTACACTATGCTACAGGTTAGTGTAGCTGATGCACAAGCTAAGCTGAGGTTAGTGTAGCTGATACACAAGCTACACTACAGGTTAGTGTAGCTTTTTTTATCACTCATCTAAATCCAACCTTGCCAACGGTAAATCTGGTTAGCTTTAGTTGTACTTTGGAGAGCTCAGCTCATGCTACACTCAATTTTTTTTTTTTTTTTTTGGAAAATCTTGTAGTGTTGGTTGTCAAAAATTGGTGCTAATAGTAGCTCTATGGTAGCATAGCTTAATAAGCTAATGCTATGGGTAGCATAGAAGACCCCCCATTGCGTTTTAAGGTGCAGAATTTTATGGTCAAGTTTATTTTTCCCAAAAAAGGTTCTTTTAATATTTTTGGCACTACACTTGGTTTTCTGAATGTCTTTTTTTTTAGAATTCGAATCAATCCATTTTGGTCATTTTAAAATTTATTTCCACACTTTTAATAGTATAAAACACAACAATCTGATTTATTTCAGTTTATATGTCATAAATCTCCTTTTTTAGGGGCCTCATAATTTCTTTTTTGGATTTTTTTCACAGTTCTTTCACAAATTCATTTTGGTGTCATATTTAAAGTTATACAATCATTCCATTTTGTTTTATAATAAATTTTAAAAGGTTCATAACTAAGCTTTAACATCCAAAGTTTTTGAAAAAAATGAGAATGACCAAAATGCAATTGATTTTCCACCTCAACAAAAAACATGAGGATGTAGCAGCAAAAAATAGACTGTTTTTTGGAGGAATAAAGTTTACCACCAGGGCTGTTTCCTTGGCACTTGCATGCAAGTGCTTTCTCTTAACTCAGTCATATACTGAGCTGATACCTGTTATGTGTTGTTTGTAATTCATGCACAAGTTTTCCCTGATTGTTGGTAAACTTGTTCCCAAGTTCAGTTGATATCCTCCCCAAGTCAACTACAACTATTTGGTAACTTGGTTACAACTTGGCTTAATGTCATGTTGAAATCATATACAACCCTTCACCAAGATAAAGAAATCCCTTGGTCATCATGCAATCACAGTGCTTTGAGGAACAGCCAAGAGGAAAAATAAGGTTGATTATTTAAAGCATGTTGTGGTGCTGTGACACCTGTGTTTCTGAGGGCTGTGAGTCTTCCCTGTCACCATAACGTACAGCCGTACGTTATGGTGACAAGCTGCCAGCTGCAGGCAGAGGGGTTTCTGCTCTGCCGTTTCAGCAAAAGCAAAGGAAAAAACTCAACATGATAGACTTGAAGGGCTTGAAGACAGGCTTGGGGGAGATTAGAAGCAGGATTGGCTCATATTTGGAGGAGGAAAAGGAGAGAATTGAATCACAGAGGCTACTTGGTTGGCCTTCCAAGTTTTTGTGTGTGTGGGTGTTTGAGAGACCAACTGGACACCAACTCAGCCAAACCAAGTTTTTGTATTTTTTTTCAGCTTTCCCTGTGTGGTGATATCATCAATTGTACCATCAGGTTAGTTTAGAGCCAGGCTGAAAAGATGAATCAGGTGATTGAACCATGTGCAAAGGTTTGGTTTGCTACCAACTTTTTGTCATATGGGAGGGTTGTGTTGGTTTTTTGAAGCTTCCTTTATTGCGGTTTTCAGGAGTAATTGAGACTTTTAATGCTGAATAGTGTCTAGTGGATGACTGTTTTCAAAGCTCTTACAGACTTGGGTTTATAAATTGATGGAGGCTCACTAGCAAGGCTTTTATCCACATTCTCAATGTGATCAAAACATCAAAAAATAATTTAAAGGTCATAAAATGGTGACCAAGATGATATGAGCCATGAGCATATCAAGACAGCACATACAGACTGCAGCATAAAAGACATCATTTTCCTTATGATCCTAAACAGTCTTTTGAGACTTGAAATATGATTTAAATAGAAATTGGAGGAGGCAAAAATATGGCCTATTTTTTCAGGTGGCATGAAGATCTAAGTTATTGATGAGTAGAGGATGATAAAAGATTGACTTGGGTAACACATTAGTTTGATTGTTGAGCTTGACATCAACACTAGTTAAAAGCAACTTCATCTTGAGTTCAACCTGACTTTTAATGTACTTCACACCAACTTCACACAAGTTACCAACAGGTTATTCAAGAAAGTGAAGTGAAAGTACTTGCATGCAAGTGCCACGGAAACAGCCCTGGTGTACCTTTATATTTTAAAACCTTCAAAGTGTATGAAAAAGAATTCACAATCCTTAAACAAAAAACCTGTAAAATAACCCCAAAACTAATTGATGAAGAAACTGCAGAACAAAGTAAAAAAAAAAAAAAAGTATGACACCCCCAAAAAAGGGAGATTTATTAAATATAACCTGAAATAAATTATGGTGTTTCAAGCTCGTTTGGGCACACACCCAAGCTGAGCAAAAAAACAACCAAGTGCGCTTGGCCAATGCTAAAGCCAGCTTGGCACATACCCAAGCATGTTTGGCACAAACCCAACCCTCACTTGGCACACAGCCAAGTTGGGGTGGGTTGGGCACAAGTCTCAGTTGGCCAAAGCCCAAGTGAGTGTGCCATGCCTGCCAAAACTTTGCGGCAGGCAATACTCAATCCATGGGGGTGAGGGGTGGCATCAAGCTGAATTACTACTGAGTTATGTACACATTTTTGTTTTCTTTAATCCTACAGTACAATATCAGAAAAAAAAACTTCAACTTGTAGTTGTGGTGGTAGTGGTACCTGCCGTATCAGCCAACAGCTTGGGTTTGGCCAAGCAAGACTTGGGTCAGTGCCAAGATTTGCAGCCTGGACAAGTGGGTTGATCAAGCCCACTGGGCACAAACCCAAGCCCACATGGCACTGCGCCAAGTGGGACTTGGGTTTGTGCCCAGATGAACTTCAAACACCATAACACATTATTTTTTGAACTATTTAAAGCTTGGAAATAAAATTTAAAATGACCAAAATGCATTGCTTTGCAATCTAAAAAAAAAACATTCAAAAAGCCTGGTGTAGTGCTAAAAATATTAAAAGAAACTTTTTTAGGGAAAAAAACACTTGATTACAAAATTCTGCACCCTAAATAGTGTAGACAAAAAAATGATTATCATCATATATGTTTCAATTTTCCCCTCAAAAATATTAATGATAAATGATCTGTATTTTAAGTAATTTGACCTGCAACTAACCCTTGTTGTGCATGTTTTGAAGGTGTCAGGGGAGGTCTCTGGAGTGATGCTACCCTGAATAGAACCAGTCTTCTTGCCTTCCTTGGCTAAGCCTCTTTGATTATTTGGAGAGTTATTACTCTCACCCAAGAGGATCTATCAGAGGGATCTTCCCACTGAACTGCACACAGGTACAATACACCTGGGTAAGCCACTTGTCTAGTCTCTAGAGCGGCTGGTAGGGAACAGGCCTACAGGGTTTTAGACCCAGAGATAGATTTTGAAAGAGACAGAAGGCCACACTTTCCCGGAGTCCTAGTTTGTCCTTAGCAGAAAGTCAAGGAGGGTAAGATGATTGGCGGGGATGTTGAGGAAGGAGTTGGCATCAGAGGTGTGGTGTGAGGACCAAGAGGAATAAGGTGGATCTAGAGAGAGATAAAAACCCCAATCACAGGCTATAGACAGTTGTCTATAGCAGTAATGTAGCGGGTCTGGTTTTCTAAGAGCTGGGGAAAACTCTCCTCATGAGAGCCCCAGTCATATAGCCAGTCTAGAAGGGAGCCATTCCTTGTGAATTCCTCCCTTCCTACATCTTTTAGCCCACTGTTAAGCGGTCATGTTACTCAACTGCACGGCATGATTACAATACCTGGTTAACTTCTCTTACTGGGTGGTTTTCCACCTCCCGGTACTCACACAGAACACCTTTGACTACCAGGGAGTAGGCCCTTGCCCCCCTTTTGTCTGCTCCCTGCGCTGTCTGGACTAGCAGGGGGCTGGCAGAAGGTGCAACCCACCCTGACGTTGTGGGGACAGCGGGGTGGGTCGGACCTTCAAAATGGGTGGGTTGTGTTTCCGAAGACCCTTTAGTATTTATAGAACCCTCTATACAAATACCAGGAATCATCTCCTGGGTTTTCTTAGTAATTATTCAAGCAGCAAAGCAGTCAATAAGGGGGAGAAAGGTGTGGATGAATTTTACCACAGCATGGGTGCAATACACCAGTTACTATTACTATAAATTCATTTAGGTAGAAGACTACTCATTGGTTTCGTCTTTGATTACATTAATGTCACTGGATGATTACCCCAGCTGGCACTTTGCAACACAATGGCAGAAGGCCATAAAATTCCCAAATCACTGCTCTTCAACGGCATTCAGTGTACTGAATTGAGGGGATGACTTTTAACCAAAGGCTGTCCCCTTGTAAGGGAGTGGCTTGAAGAAACCTGGCATTTCTGAGGCTTGGCCTGCTCCCGCCTCCTGAGCAGACTAAGTAGCACTGCAAAAAGAAAAAAAGAACTCCGCTCCGAGAAAGAACACCAAGAGAGAGAACATGGCACGCACGAAGCAGACAGCGCGCAAGTCGAGGGGCGGAAAGGCGCCGCGAAAACAGCTGGCGGCCAAGGCGGCCCGCAAGTCGACGGCGCCCGCCGCCGGCGGCGTCAAGAAGCCCCACCGATAGCCGTTGAGCGAGTCTCCCTTTGCCTCCCCTGAATGTGTGTCCTCGACCACGACGCAACATCGCTAACAACCCCCAACGCTCGTGCTTGATTTTTTTTTCTGTACAGACTGTTCGAAGACACTAACCTCGCCGCTATCCGTGCTAAGCGCGTCACCATCCAGCCCAAGGATATCCAGCTCGCCCGCAGACTCAGAGGTGACCGCTCCTAGCCACCCTTCATCTTCTGTCTCATCCAAAACTACTGCCCTCCTCAATTATCTTGTACCTGTTAATCCTAAACCTATCTTGCAACTTTTCAATTAAAATACAAAACTAAATGGGGCTCTGCTTTCCGGCCCCCGTCAATCCCGGGAAATATAGTACCTTCACCAAAAGCACACTTGCCATGGGCAACCTTCCCACGGCCACTGCGTTGTAGGGGAGTCGAACCCCTGACGAGGCCATGGCAAGGCCCCAGTTTACCGCTAGCCTAACAACGCTATATTAGATCTTCAATACCCGACTATATTGACCAATTGGTTGACAATGGGGTAGCTGGCCGCAAGCTGTCTGAAGTCCCAAATTCGACAAGATTAATTGGTGAGGAAAAAAAAACTTGACCACCACCGCCAGGCTGTGGGCGGCGGCACATTCTTTGTAAGTGTAACACGGGAATAAGCATGTTGTGTCTTGGGTGGAGACGGCGATAATGATCACTTGGATGGTGTGACACCGAAAGTCGTGTAACATAGCAAACTAATCCAACAAGGGAGAGGAGAAACGGGCACAATAAAAGAGAAGCAAAAGAGAGCATGGGACATGATCAGGATGCGCCAGGGGAAAATTTCATGTTGGTATGAGTGAAAGAAAACAGTCAAGTATTCTTGGGGCACTGCAATAATAGGGCTCTGTTTCACTACAAATTCTGCGCGAAATGGTCAGACTCTGCTTGATTAGTCAAGGCCGATAAGATTTTGCCTACCTTCGTCTATGAAACGGCGTTGCGCCATCATGCACCGGCGAGTCCTTATGCGGAGTTGTCAGTCTTCTTGGCGTCCTATGGAATGATCACAATCAAGAAAGAAACTTAGTCATGGAATGTCTAGAGTGCTGCGGAGGAGAAGAGGATAAGTTAGGCTAGTCATGCGCTCGGCGACGTACTTCGTTCTTAGCAAATAAGGACCCGGCGCCGGGATTGAAGGCGCCTGCATTCATGTTGGCACAGGTGGAGGAAGAGAGGAGCCCAATGTTGATGAAACCGCCCTGGTTGCCACAGGACATTCCGGCAATGCCGGTGCCACCGGCGCAGTTGTTGCTGTTCAGAGCAGCGATATTGATCATGCCGCTCTGGTTTCCACAGCCCGACATCTGGCTGGGGCTTCCAAGGAAGCCAAGGGGCATGAAGGCGGAGACAGAGCTCGCGCAGACCAAGGAGGCAGCAACAACAGCGGTGAATTGCATCTTGTCTTGAACGAAAGGCTTGAGTGGGCTGTGTGGTTAGTAGTGGCGGTGGTTGTGCTGGACTTCTGTTGGTGGAGAGCTGATGGGGAGGAAAAGGACCAGCGACCGAGAGATGGGTTTTTATATCAGTTCTGGAAGGCCAAGTGTTGGATTCACTGCTCGGCTGGTGGGAGTCGGAGCTGCCTAAAATCTTTGAAATTTCTCATATAACAGCTTTACCCATCCGCTGGACAAGTTGGCGACACGGAATGGACAAGCATTTGCATTTGTCCCTTTACGACTTCGCCTTTGCCGTAAGAGCCTGCGCGGCCTGGGATCGCCCCTAAAAAAGAGTCACATATTGACTTTGATTGAAAACATAAAATACATAATCCCCTTCTGGGCACAAGGATTGACCACCCCCACCTACTTGGTTCGCTTCAGGAGGCGAGACCAGGCCGAGGCTCAGAAACGCTGGCTTTCTTCAAGTTGCTACCTCACAAGGGGACGGCCACTTGATTTCAAGTCCTCCCCTCAAATCAGTACATACAATGCCGTGGAAGAGCAATGATTTTGGCATTTTCTGGCCTTCCGCCACCGTGTTGCGAAGTGCCAGCTGGAGTGATCATCCAGTGACATCGGATGCAAAGACCACACCGATGCTTAGTCTTCTACCTAAATGGATATGCAGTAGTAACTGGTGTGTTGCGCTCATTCTGTGGTACAATTCATGCACGCGAGTTATCAAACGGGACGGGGTTATCGGAAGAATATCAAGTCAGGGGAAGTCTACCAGTTCGATGAAACGAGTCCTCATATACATTCAGACGGGCCCTTCTTTCTAAAGACTGGGGCACCTCGCCGGTTGCTAATGCTTCGAGGACTCTCCAGCAGGCTTGGTTGAGCGTTACATCCAGCCTTTGCCCCCGTCCACGGGACGATGCCTCCCTCACACCTCTTGGTGGCTTTGGATTATCTTGGGAGGGGAGGAGCCCTTTCGGCCACTTTCATTCTATTCCAACTTTCTTTTCTCTCACCACACTGGTCATTACATTTTCACTCCTTTGGATCCATTTGGCCTTGTGTTTTCGGAAAACCATCAGGTAAGCAGTCCACTCTCTCCAGGACAGCTGCAGCAAGCATGACTTGTGAGGCTTTTCAGTGAAGAAACTTCTCATGAGGGCTTGGAACGATATGATGCCAAAGTATCAAGCATCTAACTTTGTTCGAGCTCTGCTCATTACCCAAAGTTGACTATTCTTTCTTTCTCTTGGGTTGACAAAAAAGCTTCTAATATCGAGGCATTATTCGACCTTTTTTTACATTCCTTCCAACTCATTCTAGTTTCTTTGCATGTGCCATAGCCCATCTTCAGCCATACCCCGCCGAACAGTTGAAATTCATCATTACAGACAAGCACCTACGACAGAAATAAAGGGCCTTCGAGGCCCACCTAAGTATTTGGAGTACCGTATACGTTCACCTTGATGTAAGTTCCAGCCCGCCACTGTGAGCAGTTTTGTGTGGAGTTCTTGTCTTTACTCACTCGCACGGCCGCCGACAGAAATGTCTGCATTCTCGAGACTGCTAAACTCGGTTGATGATTCAAAGGCTGGGGATGATTCAACGAATTCAAGATTCAACATCACCGAACAGCTGGAAAGGGAAATGTGTGTTTAAAATAGATTGTCCAAGCTCTTCATGATGATCTGTCTGACGATAGAGAATGTTGCCAGTCCTGCCAACAAGATCAGTACTTACAGTAGTAGCCCCCCTCTGCCGGTGGAAGTTTCCAAGGATCTGGGAAATAATGAGGTTCCTACCTTGTACTCTGGCTCTTCCTGGTCACCAAGCATCCCAATTGCGCCGGTGAGTGGACTTTCAGATACGTCGTTCGAAAGATTGACTGCCCTTTAATAACCACATGTTCGGGCGGCCATTTCTTAATCCTTTGAACAGTCTGATCTACTGCACGACGCCTTACCAGATCACAACGATAGCCCTGTCGCTGGGCTGGATTCTACCATGGCCACCCTGGAGGCAGTTGTGAGCAATGTTCAAAAAAATCATGCGCGATTAATATTCCTCCAAGAAACTTGGATCAAAACTGAAGAAAAAAATAATATGGCTCACCCTGCAGGGAGCACAGGATGTCAACAGCTCAACTGATTATACTAGAGACCAGACGAGCCAAAGTACGTTTCTTCCACTGATACATAAATATATCGCCCAATGTTTTTTGGATTCTGTTCGAACTATCCATGGGGACCCACATGGCCTCTCCCTTTTCAAGCCAACCACAAGCCATCAACCTGTTCAAGAAATGATTTTGACCTTTGTTCTGATACTTGCTCATGGGTTTCCTTCACTTTGAAATAGCCACCCCCAACGTACATCCCTTGATAGCCCCACCGAGTTCAGATGGCAAAGTATCGAAAAAACCCACGAACTATGTCACTCAACCGAGTGCCTCTACTACTAACACTGTCTCGACGGTGGGACGGCATGTTGACGCGTCGACGCGGGTCCAAAGTGCTCAATCCACCCGTATCACAAAGGAGACGAAACCTGCTTTGACCAAGAATCTCACCAGCCCCCCATCATCTTCCTTCCAAGCAAGCCAGAATGGATCCAAGCAAGTCAGCAAATCACAGAGCGCTAGAATTGCTGCAACTGGCCAGTCAGTGCCGTCAACATTCGAAGGAAACATGAGCGGTTCGCCGCAAAGAGATGGCTTCCCAAGAAATAAACCAGGGACAGTAGCTTGGCCACTTGCTTCAACCACAAATCTCAACTCTTCTCACGGGGGGGACTGGCACACCAAAGCCGCTATGCCCACATCAAGGCCGGACTATAATTACGGCAGCCAGCCAAAAACAAAAATTGATCATCAAGCAAGCAGCGGAAGCTACCAGAGTAGTACTTCTCCTCTGCAAACATCCGATTCTTCGTTGCAGGTCAAGAGCACTCCACTCCTGGGCTCTTCTGTGGAATCAAATACGACGAGTCCCTCCTCATACCCTCTCGCAGGATCTCCAAGCAGCGCAATCGGAGCTAGCTATACTGGAAAGCTTCCTAAGAGCCAAACTTCCCAGGTTCCTTCTTCAGATAGAAAGCCCGAAGGTAAGATCAATCCCGCCCCTGTCATTCCCGGAATAAGCGCAGATAGCAACGATAATACGTCCAGCTTGACCTCATTGGACACTGCTCAGCCCTGCCAAGTTGCGATCAGCTCAGACAAATCAAAGGCTCGATCAACCCCTCAAGTTGATTGTGACGATTCGAGTACTGGGTCGTATTCGGTTTCTTCCAATTTTTCCTCCAGCATCTCTGCAACTTCAAAAAAGTCTTCGAGTTCCAGGACGGAAATTTCACAAAATTTATCCTACTCTCCATCGGCTGAAGTGCACGGTAACAAGCAGCCCACCATTCTTGATAAGGCTTCAAGGAAAGATATGAATTCTACAAGTCTTGCGTCGGGTGGGGTAGACAAAACACATCCTTCAAATGGTAATTTGTCCCCAATAAAAGGTGCTCCCCCTATGCTTGGTGGTGATGTATCAGTCAACTCGAACTCTTCGACCTCTATCCCTACGCATTACACGAGCTCAAGCTCTTCGACATACACACAAGCGAGCGAGAACACGGGACGGACTGACACATTCTCCGAGTCAAGAGGTTACTCCCGAGGGAGATTGGCCCAGACCAGCCAACATAAATCAACCAAGCACGAACAGACATCTAACGAATGGCGCATCTCTGTCCAGAATTCATCCTCCGACTTCGCAGCGCAGCCACCTCTCAAAGATCCCAATGGAACGCATGCCCGCCCCTGGCATCCGATGAGTGTTAGCACCCAGAATGCCACTCACCCGCGCTTGACTTCCCAACATGTAGAGTTCGAGAGCGCCAGAAGTAAGAACAGTTCATCGTATTCCGAAAGCTTCAATTCAACCGGCACTTCGAGCATTTCAGGTGGGCGAGAAGAGAGCTCGAAACCGTCAGAAAAGGGTCAGTCGAGTTCATGGTTTGGGAAGGCACTCTTACCGGGTTCGCCGAGTCCAGAGCAAGGATACCAAGTGAGTAATGGGGGGAAGATCACGGCGATATCCGTAGGATTGGGGTTTTCTGTTGGTGTGCTGGTCCTGGTGCTCCTAGGGGGGTTGATGAAGCGAAGAGTGTTGAGGAAGAGCAGGCCGGCGGCGATGCAAATCTCCAACCCGACCAGCCAAGCAGCCGAAGATGTCGAATCGATTTTTTCCTCTCATCTGGACGGTAGCATGCAGGGAGATGGCCACCATCCTCCCAACCCTCGTTTTGATCCCGCGTATCGCGCTTCTGCCGGTAGAGAATCCGGGGTTGATCCTTTCAGAACTAGCTATCCTATCAACAGGGCTGGCTTTCCAAACAGATACGAGAGCTATGCCAGCAGCTTTGGTAACCTTGTGCGGGAAGATTTGAATCCTGGCCATTATCCAGACCCCCCAAGGTATGTCGGGTAAACTTGATAACTTTGACAAGAAAGAAAGAAGGAGAAAAAAGAAGAGATCAGTCAGGGAAAGATGAAAGAAAAACGCTGATATTGACCAATGGTTTCATGTGGCAGTCATCCGCAAGGAATTCTCCGAGCCGATAAGCGAAGATCAGACGGGACAAGCGTGATTCCGATCACATTCCACCACAATCAACCAGAACAGGGTGCAGTGGGGTTTGCGACTGAGGACTATGAAAGACAGGACGCTCTCCCGCACTCTGGTGTGCCATGGAACCCAGATCACCAGAACAATGACGACTGTGGGACTGAGGTGGCCACTCGGTTTAGCGATGGGGAAACTATGATCGAAGACGGACCCGCTCGCCATTTCTCTCCCGATCAGGCCCCGCCTGTTCCTCCGTTGCACTGGCAATATGCCAGATGATGATTGATGCTCTTAGCGAAGAACCTCACACTGCTGTTTTCATTCTATTCCCCGATTTTTTTTTTCGCGCTTTTTGCAGTTCTTCTATCTTACATATTCATTTCGTCTTTTAACATTCTTCATCATCACCATCCCATTTTTGGAGTTCTTTCTCGTTAGACTAGCCTCCCAAGAAAAGATCGATTTGCTTTAAAAGTTCTAAAATTTCTCCGTACATTTCAGACACAAGTCTTATGAGGTGTAAAAAATGTTTTACCCATAAAAGAATTGTGTTGAACTTGCATGTATATATGTTGTGAAATAGACAGTTACAATTTTCCTAATCTTTTTTGTTTTGTTTTTGATTTGAAGTCGAGCATACAAATGAAAAGAATACGACATCTTCTTTGAGGTTATATCCATCAAGTCAGAATCAAGGTTGCGTGAATAGTTTGAAACGATTTTTTTTGGACAAGTACCATAAATTAGCAAGAGTAAAATACAATCCTGGGACTAGAAATGATAAACTCCACAAAAAATGGTTTCTGAGTTCAGGGTTTGGAAAAATAATTAAAGGAGAAATGGTTTCGCAGGTTCAACCCAATAACCACCATACTTCCGATAGTTCCTTTCCTGCCTTGAAATCTATCCAGATCATACTAAAAATATGAATGTTAGGCCCTCTTGTTGACTAGATATTTTAAATTTCTCTTTGCATGACTTGACTTATAAAACAGTGCAATTTGAACTGACCATGGACATTTTTACTTCAGACAAGTAAGTAAACAGCTTTGCTTGGCTCTGTTTAAGTATGATAATGACTAGAACTAATATTTGAATTTGTGAAACCTGATGCTTGTTGTAGCTTGCACTAAAGAAAAAATAGTTATTTTCTTCCACTATGAAAAATTTGAGGGGAACACTGCAAGAAAAACTCACTCAACTGCTTGCAGCTGACATGAAAGTTGCCTTTGTGCAGGAAGTTGAGTGAGTTTTTCCCAAAGTGGAATGAATAGGCCGTGGCTTTCAATCAGTAAACTCTATTAAAAAGTCCAGGGGTAATGTGGAAATATTACAACTGTTGAAAAATGGCACCTTTATCTTAATCCCTTTCTATTGAGTGCATGTTCTGAATAACCACAGCTGGAATTCAAGTTATCCTTATGAAAATTTCTTCCTTGATTTTTTAATGGTGAACTCACATTGAAATACGTCTCCATCTCAGCTCTTGTGAAATTTTGATTGCTTCACTCAAAAATTCCCACTCATATGACTACTTTTTAACTTAAATTGTCACAACCTCCAATTATATTACCATGAAAGAGTGAGTGACTCTTTTTCCATAATGAAAGATGGATTTTCCATTGTTTCTGGTTATAATTTGAATCTTCTGGATTTTTCCCCTTGGAATATTTGCCATGAGATGCTCTCCAGTGGGTAGGGTTTATTAAACAAGTGAAAAGGAAGGTTGTCTACTGTGGGACTTGAAAGCAAAACCTCATCATTCATAAGTGATTCTCTAACAATTGAGCTAAGTACACATTTCTCATCTTTTGGTTTGTGTTGAGTTATGGTATTCAAAATTTGGACATAAAATCATAAAGCCATTTCACATAATTTTTTTTTTGAAGGGAACTGTCACAATACATAAAACTTTATTGAAAATCCCCTGCCAAAAAATGACACTATGTTGTAATATGTGATTTCATGTCTGAATTTTGAATACTATGCATCTCCAGAAAACTGACCTGAAAACTACTCTCAATTGTCCTCATATTGATTAATTTTGTGTCCTGTTATTGATTGGAACCTGTCCTTTCATTGAATCAACATTGTCATTTCATTGAAAATTGATGTCCTGCTTTTAACCTGTATCTGTCCTGGTTTTGACAAAGCTGGACATATGCTTTTTTCGCTCATAGATGCACTCTCACACCTGTATTTTTGCACAAATACATGGTTAAAATTTCTTCAGAGTATTTAATTACAACATATTTTTTTGGTTGCATAGTATTCAAAGCAGATGATTGCATAGAATTTTTACTTATTTATTTTGAGTTGAAAGAAGAATATATGAGTCAACAAAAGAAATTGAGTCAACACAAGCCAGGCAATTTCCACCATCTAGTAGCCCAGTTCAAGATCCCACTAGCGCAGGTGTTCCTGAGCAAGCCAATGCAGCCAACGGTTCAGGTGAAGGCAGGGGAGGCGGATGAGCTGAGTTCGAGTCCTGAGATGGAAGAGAAGCTGCAGACCATGACAAAAAAGGAGTATGGGAGTAATGGGGCTTTGGAGGCAGTGAATCAGATGCTGGCCTTGCTGCTGATGAGAAAAGAAAAGGGAGATGACTTACTTGTGTGGAAGCCAAAAAAATACATGGCGGCAAAAGCTGTCCTCCAAACAATATTTGTGGACAGACTCAGGTCTACAGCTGACCAGAAAGACGCAAAAAAATGATTGTGTCATCAACCCCCGCTGTCTGGGGGTTGACTGCACCTGTCCGGGGTTTGACTCAAAATGGCACCCGGACATGCACAAGTCAAAACCCGGACAATTTTCTGGAGATGCATAGTACCATGAGTGCATTTATGGTATTCAAAATTTGGACATAAAATCATAAAGGCCTTTCACATAAAACTTTCTTGCAGGGATCTGTCACAATTCATAAAAATTTACTGACAATCCCCTGCCAAAAAGTGAAACTATGCTGTTATGTATGATTTTATGTCCAAATTTTGAATACCATAATTCGTTATGTACAGCTTGTGTGTGATGGTTTTGCCGCCAATGCTATTATGAAGTCTTACATGGATGTGTTATGAATGTGTATCAAGCAGTTCCTAGATTGACACTTCAACAGGGTTGTCCCTTGATGGCAGATATTTACATATTTACATTTGCTTGATGTCCCTGAAGAGCAAGCTGCAATAATTTATCTTCCCTTGTGTCAAATATTTAAACATGGACCTCAGATTCTGGAGGCACAAATTCTAAGGATAATTAACATAAAGGAGCTGAGGTTTGAATAATCAGTTCGATTATTCCTGGCTGGATCAGCTGAGAGGGTCAGAAAATTAAGAATAGAACAGATGATTGTGTTTTTTTGTGACTGACTAGGCTTTGCAATGTTTTGATGAAAATCATCAAGAGGTAGTCAGACATAAAATATTTCCAAAGAATTGACAAGCCCCTAAGTCCAGAGCTCAATTACAACAAGGATAGAGTCAGGCATAACTATCAACTCAGGGGAATTTATATAAAAATTTCCAGCTAGTTTCTTCACTGACCAGATGGCACTTGGGTGCTCCCAATAAAATGCTCTTTGAAGGATATTTTTCAGGACACATCCCTGCAGGAGCCCTTAGTTCTGTCTAGGAACTTGGTGGGAAGTACTGGAAACCTCCCCAGATTTTAGCATAAACTTCAGACTACAATAATGATATGTTGGGCAGTGATTATTAGAAAAAATCAAGTTGAAATAGCAGAATGGGGAATTGAAGGAGGCAAAAGTAACAAGCCTAAGAATCCACCAGCTAACTCACTCGAGTCTTGTCTGGTGTAACAAGTTATAAATCTTAGCAATTGCAGGAATCTCCTATGTAGAAACAGGAAAGATTGAAGACATGGAGAACCTGGATATGAACTTTAGTTCCAAGAGCTGAAAGCACAAGTTGAATATCATGAACAGAAATAAACAAATCTACTTAAATGGGAAGAGTAAGAAGAAACTCGTCGAGGAGACACGGTCCTCACCTTATAAGTTCCGAGGCAATATTTCCGGTTCTAGAATGGAAACAGTACGGTCCAACCGAAAAACCCTTTTGATCAAACAATTTTTGAAATTGATGGTTCTGCAAGTCAACTTGATCTCCTGATTTCATTTTACCTTGTGGCAATTAATCCCTCAGTGAAGCTCTAACGGTTCTGATAGCGTAAGTAGAAACTGTGTGAGTGGGCAACCCTAATACTATCAATAACCTTTTACTCCTTACAGTTCCCGAATCTTCCGCTCTTAGCGGCCATGACGTCAAGTTGCAAAACATTGCTAACTGATGCTTGAGGGGGTGATTAGCCAGGATGATATCCTTGATTTTTCTCAGTGGTATTGATCCACTAGGGCGAGAAAAGGGAGCGTAGATGGGTGCGGAAGCATGAGGGTTGATGAATGTGTCAGCTTCATCAGAGCCATTTCGTGCGAAGGATCGGTGCCAGTGAATCCCGCAAAGTTCAGTATTGGTAGTGAACCATGCTGGACTATCCGCGATCGCAGGCTAGCCTGGTTTGGCCTGGCCTCACATGCCGGTGGAGGTGATAAGTCGTTTTGAACCTCCGCCTAGCCTGTTTTGTTACGCCCTGAAGTTTTGGGAAAGCTGGTCGATGCTTGCTTGTTTGTTCAGCCTGCAGCCGACCACATCTGTGCCTCTGCCGACTGTGACGAGTGGGCGAGCTCAACAAGGCAGATAGCACACACCGTAGGCTTTTCAGTTTTTAATGAGACACTCGAGCCCACAACTCTCGTTAAGCTGGCCCAATCCCACCCTTATAAAGCCTCGACCAAGGCTCCGATAATTCCTCTCCCCCCAGACCACTTCGAATTAATATTCATCTCCATTGGAACACAATGGCCAACCACCCCTCTCAGTCATCAGTTCCCGTTACTGAAGGAGAACTTATCAGCGCACAAGCCAACCAGTCCGAAGTATGTAATACCTTCGAGCAGGCTGACAAGCAACTTCCGAGCCATAATGCGTCTGTCGCAATTGCCGACGATGATCCTGAGGAGAAGGCCACCCCTGGGCTCGCTTACTCGTCGGACGCAGGCTATCCCGGGACGCATCGTATAAACCCAATGGAAGAAAAGGCTTTGCTGAGAAAAATCGATACACACATGTAAGAACCTTCTAACTATATTCGTTGGTAAAATGGCTTGTTCTTTCATAGGGTACCGTCACTAACAATCATGCTACCTGACTGAAAATAAAAAAGGTTCCCATGCGTGTGCCTCTTGTACATGCTGAATCGTGAGTAGGCATTATCAGAAGTGTGCGGTTTTCAAATTTATCCAAAAAGCTGAATGGACTTCCTCATACGAAAATGCAGATTTGGATAGAACGAGTGTTAGTACCTCAAGATCATATTTTGAATTCTCATCGTTATTTATAGCTTACATTTGTTGCTTACGCATGGAATAGATTGCTAATGCACGAGTAGGAGGAATGGAAGCGGATCTGAGGCTAAGCTCCACGGACTACTCGACGATTGTTTTGATTTTTTTCGTCGGATATCTGTTTGTTTCTCCTTGATCCTTTCGAATTTCAAGCAGAGGGGAAGCTGAAATCTTCAATTTCACGTCTTAGTTCCGCAGAAATTCCCTCCAATATGATCCTCGCTCATACGCGCCCGTCCTTGTTCCTACCTGGGCTGACTTTCCTCTGGGGTATTGTGGTCACCCTTATCAGTCTGGTCAAAAGCAAAGAAGTTATGATTTTTGCAAGGCTTTTTTTGGGATTTGTCGAGTAAGCAATGCTTCATTTCTCTTGTCTTCCTTGCCTATCGAAACATAACTGCTCTTCTCAAGATGCCCCCACTGATCCACCACCTTTGAACTCTTACACAATTATCAGATCAGGATTTTTTCCCGGAGTGGTGAGTCGACAAATGATACTCTTTGACTACCTTCTCAGCTCCATAGTTAACCAAAAATGAAAATTCCTTCTAGCTCTTTCTTATTTCATCTTGGTACCGGAAATCAGAGCTAGCAACGCGTATTGGTCTCCTCTACAGTGGCGGTATTATGGCGGGCGCTTTTGGTCAGTGTACATGAAAGTTCTGACTCTCTGGGCTCAGTGCTAACATATTTTAATACAACTTCAAAAAAAAAAAAACAGGCGGTTTAATTTATGGTGGTGTTATCAATGGCTTGGATGGAGTCGGTGGTATTCGAGGGTGGAGGTGGTTATTTATCAGTACGTCATCATTGCCATCGTTGGAGTTTTCTCTCTAGATTTCTCCCACCTTAATTCAAGGTAGCTGACTTGAGATTTACTCTCCTTAGTCGAAGGGCTCATCACAGTTATAGCATCATTTATCGTCGTCTTCTTCCTTCCGGATTGGCCGTCTGACACCAAATGGCTCTCAGACGAGGAGAAGGAGCTGGCGGTTCTCCGGCTAGAAATTGACCAGATCGAGCAAGGGGCAACCTCGGCAGACTCGACCAAGCTCCAAGAGGCCCAGTTCATGACAGTTGCCGGTAAGGATTGGAGAACGTATCTATTTTGTTTCATGTGTCAGTAATACGCTTTACTCTTGTCTCTCCCTTTTCTTCAAAAAGAAGAGTAATTTTTTTCTTCTTGGGTACTTAACTTAGCTGCCCTGTAAACTGGTATACTTACACTTTTTTTTGTCCTTAAAAATATCAAGACCTTATGATTCTAGGTTCACAAACCATCTCCTACTTCATCCCAAGTATTGTTGTTTCATTAGGCTACGAAGGCCAAGAGGCCCAGTAGAGTAGTTCCACACCGTACGTGGTGGCTTGCGTGCTTGCACTAAGCGTCTCATTCTTGGCCAACTATTGTGGCGAGCAGATGTTCCATGCATGCATCCCAATCGGGGTTTCTGGTTTGCTTTATGCACTTTGCCTCACCATCACGAAGCGTCGCAACGCGTCCACTGCTCCCGCGCACAATACCTCCTGCTGAGGCCATGCTCCATGCTGAGCAAAGGCTTGGCTACACCTGCTTCGCTTCACCAGTACCATCCAAGTAAGATTTCCGATTCCGCCATGTACTGACACCCCAGCTAATCCGCTAATCCACTCCAAATTGTCGCAGGAAACCACAAGCAGAAACGTGGAATTACTCTTGCTATCGTGAACACCGGTCAGTATGCAAGCGTGTTTCCCGAGTACAATTTAGACGAAGGTGCTAATTACATTTTTTTTTCCCAACGTACAAATAGTCGGCAACTCGTCCAACTTTTACGGAAGCTTCCTTTGGCCCAAAGCACAGGGTCCCAAGTTCATACTAGGTTTCTCGATGACGGCCGCGTTCGGCCTCAGTTGTTCCATCGCTGCAGTCCTCGGTACATTCCTCTTGGCTCGGTTTCCGCGTGATCCACCGAGAGTGGAACCCGAAAATCCTACTCTGCTGGCCCAGGAAGCTCCTACGCCAGGACTAAGCAAATCAGACTTGTCACAAATGTAACTTTATCGCTACTCTTGCAGAGATTCACTCTCTCCCCAGTCATCCTCTCCGTATGAACTGCTCATCTGTCATTACAATTTAATCACCTAAAGCCCATCATGTTGTTGCTTATCTGGCCAAAGCCACACTAAATTATCAAGCACAAAACGGAAAACTGGTTTTTTCAGTAGCTTCATTTAAATTAATTTATTCACTTCATAGTACTAATTTTGCGCAATGAAATAGAATTCATAAAAATCCAAAATTGGTTCTACTGCGACTATTGACCGTGGTTGTCTGGTGATTTCATTGGAAATAATACTCTTAGAGACCTCATATTCCAGAAAATTTACTATTTTGGATGACCTGGCCTCAAAAAAAAAAATCTTATGTGCAGACACTTCTTTCTCACTTGTGAAAGGGGCTGAGAAATCCTATCCAATAAAGTAAAAATAAAAAATAACCATGTGTCTTCTTGCTTGAGCCAATGAAGTACTCACTGGCACCCCAGCACTTTGAACTGTGAGCATTATTTCAACACAAAGAAAAGTCAGCTTAATGTGTTTTGCTGTTGCTGTTCTAATCTACTGCCTAAATATTGTAGAAAGGTAAGATCAATGTGTTTTGATTTTTGGCTAATCAGGTTCTTCTGACACAATTCTGTTGGAAGAATTTCCTTGTAAAAATTTCAGAAGCACTTTCCACTTCCTTACTTCCCAGAGACCAGTGAGATTAATTTCAAGACCATAAAAAAAAACCTGAGGCTTTCTTAGGAATAAGGGCTGCATACTCTTCCAGGAAGCACTATTTGGTTGGCCCATCCATTTTGATCTTGGTTGCATTTAAACTAGTTGAGGAAACCAAATTTTTCATACCACATTCTTGGAAGTAAATTAAATTAGTTCAACATATACAATGGTAGCTAGTTGAGTGCATCCAATAAAGTGTGCCTCTAAGATAAAGTAGGCTACATGGCCAATAAAAATTACACATAGCTGACAGTTATTTTAGCCATATTATCTGATTGTTCAAGAGTATTTTAGGTTATCTGGACTGTTAAATAAGTTTTTTTTTTTTCAATTTTT
>SMGU01009478.1:0-10086 GCA_004348175.1 Puccinia novopanici
AAGAGTACCTATAGACCAGAAAAAATCCACAAACATAGGAAGAATGGATTCAGAAGAAGAGGAAGAAGAAGAACAAACAGAAACAGTGCTTCCAAGAAAAGTTAAACTGAAACTATTGAATCGAATGATGCCACGCGTCTATGTGGCCAAGGCGGAGAAAGACTTGCGACTCATGGAACAAGAGAAAAGGGCCGGCAAGATGAAACTCACGATCGACTCAGATTCATCCGACTGTGAATTACTCCCACCACGCAAGAACCCTCCCTTATCACCATCAAGAACCTCCAGGCTGATTGCCTCAAGCTCACGCACTGCCACTCTCAATTCCTCATCCTCATCCTCGCTCCAGCAGCGAGAACAACCTGGCATCACCTGGGGTGCCAGGATGAACAGTTCCTCTTTCCCCGACGCCGCCCCCTCACAACTCTCCATCTCATCACCCACCCTACAACGCTCTACCTCCCGCGCCAGCTCAACCTCCTCACGCATCAGCCAGATCACATCCTCACGCCCACCAACACGCGTCGTCTCCCAGTCGCGTCAGAAGGTGGATCATGCCATCTCCCTGAAAGACGACCATGCACTCTGGAAGACCTACGAATCCGCTAACGGTCGTCCCGCACTCAATCTGCCGCCCCCCGGCTGGCCTCGTCGTGAGGGCCACCGTGATGACGACAATCTGGCTCACGTCCCCATCTGGGATTTCAAAGACTTCACCCCCGACTTCGCCATCAATCGCTTACCTGCTAACCTGACCGTCACCAGCCAGGTCGCCTATTTGAGCGAGGGCCATGTCTCTGAATTAATCAGTGTCCTCGATGGTTCGAGTCAATGTACGCTCGTCGACCCAGTCGAGATCTTTGGGAAATCCTTATCTGGCTTCATGACCCGGGAGGAATGGCACCAACATCTCTCCTCTGGCGCCGATCAAATCCACGATGAACTCATGGCATGGTTGGCGGAAGATTCGGATCGGTCAAAGGATGCGTTGTTGCAGACCGCAAAATGGTTCAGGTTCATGGGCCGCTTTTTTTTTTTTTTTTCTTCACGGCAGGTTGAGTTCTAGTGTGGTTCAGTGTTTTGCCGAGCTGCAACCACTATGATTGATCCTGCCGAGAACGTCAAGGCAGTCATCCGGTAAGAAAGAATCTGCTCTTCTGCGGTCAACAGCGTAACTGACCCTTTCCATTCCTTCCCAAGTCTTCGTCCACCCCTCCAGATCACACAACCACTCGACTCATCCGCCTCCGAGCCACACTATGTCCTCAGGGGCCAGCGATCACTGTCGAACCTTGTCAGGCGTCTCTTGGAGTATGGGCCCCCGGTCACCATGGGCAAGTTGAAGGCTTACATTGCTTCCCTCACCGACCATGACGTTCCAGAAGGCCCTCTGTTCGATGTTTCTGCGGAGATTTGGGCAGCCTTGCTCAACATCATCCTCATCCCCCGCAAGACCACCGCCGAGGATGACTCGGAATACCTCCTCTCGTCCCACCATTTCTGGACCACCATCATCGATGCCACCCGGGTCCACTCTCGACGGATCGAACTAAGTCAGATGGCCTGTGGGGAAGCCATCAGCTATCTCTCGATGATGATGTGTGCACTATCCCAGATCATGCCAACCGGACAGACAACTGGGGAGAGTCGAATGGTTTCTCATTGGCCGATACTCGTCGACTCTCTGGGCAAAATACCCGAGACTATCTTGGGCGAGACACTAGATCAAGTGCGGATGCGTGAACGACGCGATCGCTACATCAGGGCCCTCTTCACTCGGATCTTGATCTTGCACCAACGATGGGACTGGCCGCTTAGCTTTGACGACGGCATGATTGAGCGGCTGTATAAGATCTTGAACGGCGGTAGGCTCGAAAGACTCTCGATAGAACTCCCGGAGATGAACCATCGCTTCGGGGCCGTCGATGCCTTCCCTCACATCCTGGACATCGACGACAACGAGTTGATGCTCATGTCGAGCCCTGAAGATCTTCTGTTCGCATTAGACACTCAGCTGCGGGCAGACGATAGCTGTTTCGGGATGTTTTTAAAGATTCTCGTCATTGCTTTCAAGGCCCTTCCGAGACCCATAGAACCTCCCAGACAGAAGGAGATTGAAAAAATCATTTCGAGATGTAATCCCAAAAATGCGGTAAAAGATTACAACATCCCAGTGGTCAGAGAAAGGGACGAGTATGAGTTAAGTTGCGATGGATTTCTTCACGAGCTATTGGAAGAGGAGGGCCGAAAGGGCGCACTGCCGTTGGACCACCAATCCTCCGCCTTCCATAGAACGCCGTCCTCCCACAATCCACCGGGCGATGCATCGGTACCAGATCTGTCAGTGTGGAGTGCTCCATCTTTAAGCAAGTCATCGCCGCTATCAGAGCGAGACAGCTCAGACTGGCCGCGCACGTTCCTGGTATCCAAGACCACCAGCGAGATTCAAACGATGAGAAACATATTCGATTCTGCCTTCGAAAGCTCCACCACCTCTCAGTCGCATCCAATCCGCGAGACGGACGACCCTAGAAATGATCAACCCACCAACCCCACCACCACCTCTTCATCATCTACAACCCGCTTGGATACCTGGAGTTTCCCAAGCTTCGCCAGCAATTCTGGTTGGGGTCATAACCCGCTTACCAATCCACCACCCCCAAAACTCTCCCCCGCTCTAGACACCGGGATCAAATCGTTAGACAACTTCTACACCCTATCACTATGAGCAACCCTCCCCCACCAAAGAAATGAAGGATTCTACATGATGCAATATTCTCTATTTCCGTGCAAGATCTCTCAAGTCCAATCCGCCCACATGCATACAAAACACATCTGTCAAAATGTACATCCGCGCAAACAATCTAATTTTTAAGCATGGACGGTTGGCTTAGAAGATTCAAGTCTAATAAAGGAGAAGAAAGTGATGAGCGCATTGCAGAAGTATGTTGGAGCACTTTTGGAAGGACGAAGGAAAAAGATGGGCCAAGTCAAGGAAGATGAGAGACGAGTATTGAAGATGGAAGCCAGGCTACAGGAGGAGGAGGAAGCTCAGTCGAGGTTGTTGGAGAATTGGGATGAGCAAGGGGTGGATCCGGAGCTGGTGATGGAGAAGAACGAGCTAAAAGAGAGCATCGCGAGTGTCTATGAGCAGGATCGCGAATGGATCAGCCACGCGATTGCGGTCCTGCCGCGTCTGCTGGCCAAGTCGATCCACGGCTTCATGCTCAACCAACATCTTGACGAACACGGGGTCGAGGATGAGCAGGAGGAGGATGGGTTCTTGACGGTAGGGGTGGAGTTGATCAGGCTCTTGGGGATCTTAGACCGGCTCAAGGCGGCGGTGGATCCGGGCTTCGACTGGATGCAGAACTTGCGCGCCGTGGACCAGCAGTTCGGCGCCGGCATCTCATCCCGGCCGGTTGGGGAGCATCTGCAGGGCAAGACGAGCAGGCAGCACAAGAATGGCCTCAGGTTGATGACGGTGGGGATGACGGGCATGATGGGTTACCTGCTGGGCAACCTGGGTGCTTATTACCAGGAAGCAGAAGAGGGCGATGTGAGGGCATCTGGGGCGAGTCCCAGTGGGTTGGCACGCCTCTATCGAGGAGAGGTGCGGCTTGGGGTGGTGAGGGTATGGATGGAGAGTCTGACGCACATCGAGTACACACTCCAACTGCCCTTCTCCTCCCTCATCGTGCTCCTCGAAGCACATGCTCAAGCCTGCCTCCACGACCCTCACGAACTGTTCGGCGCCTTCGTGCCGCCCTTGGACGCGTGGAACGCCTGGCTGCTCCGCCATCGGCTCGTTTCTCCCTCCCTCACCACCGCGCCTTCTTCTTTCTTGCTCGTCTCGTCGGATCCCCGCTCGGCTAAAGCATTCGAATCCAAGCGGGCCGAATTGTTTGACCGTAAGCTCCTTTCGTGTTTCCTCACATGGTGTTGTAGGGTTGATGGGCTGATATGGGTGGGGAGGGGGGGATACATGGATGCAGTGATTTTCGGGGAGATGACGCGACACTTGGGCGCGGCCTCTGTGGCAGACGGCGGGTCGGAGATGCAGCCGGGACAGCCGGGGTATGTGCGGCTGTACAAGGAAGTGTTGGGCGCGTTGGCGGAGGCCATCTCGACGATGAACCGGCGGCTCGGCGTGTTGGTCTCGGCCGAGTCCGCCGCTGGCTCCCTCAAGGACCCCGCCCGCACCCCCCTCCACCTTCGTCTCCCTCCCTCCCGCCTCCGCTCTCTCGTCCTCCATTGGAAACTCTCCCTCTCCTCTATCCTCGCCGCCCATCTTCCCCTCCATCTTCATCCCCCCTTTCCCCCCCACCATCCTCTCATTTCTTTCTTCAACTTCTCCTCCTTTCCTAAACTGAGAATCTTGAAATCTTTTCTGGGTATCCCTTAATCCCGACCGCTCCTCTTTCTTTCTTCCCTTTTTTCATAGTAGGCCGTGTTTCTTATTTTATTTTTAATCTTTTTTTTTATCGGGTTTATATTCGTTCTATTCTTCTTGTTTTTTATTTTTTTTTATTTTTAGGGCGGACATGCCCTTTGTATCATCATGTATTTCATCATTCATTTGAGTCAAAGACAATGCATAATCAGGTGGGCTGGTAGGCAACAAGAGATGTTTGTGCGTCATGGGATGGGTTTGGGCTGTTGGAGGGTATACCTGCAAAGGAAGAATGCAGCATCAGTGTCCATCCCATCAACGTATCTGTGGGTGATACACCTGTGTGTAGTACAATTGATACACTTATCTTTTTAACACATAATTGTGTGTCTTCTCAAAAGGTGTTGTGAAACCCTTTTGCGGAATGGAGAAGGTGCAAACTCTGCTCTTCTATATTGCTATCAGAAAACAAGATCACCAAGATATCACTTGGCAGGTTATTAATTGTGATTGGGGCTGGACCCTGTGCCTGGGAGCACCAGATATACCTGGCTCCAACCTGGCACTGCGTCAATTATCTGCTCGGACCAACAGGTCTGATGAGTCCTGGGACTGACCTGTCTGAGAGGTTCTCGGACATGGTTGCCCGACAAGATGCCAAATGGACTGGTCTGAGCAGTCACCCGGTGGGTTCAACTGCTTGGACAGGCAAGCCCAACCTCTTGTTGGACAGTCATGTTCAAGGACTGCTTGGACAGGCCAGTCCAACAACTCATCAGAACTGTTAGTCCGAGCAGATAGCCAATGCAGTGTGGTGGGTACAGCCAATGGGTGATGGTTCTGGGAATCAAGAACTCTTGGGTATTGTTGGGTCCGCAGCTCAGGCAGCCTCTCCTATATCCACAGGCACCTGACTATTTCAATCAGACAGGAGCCAGGTGTGGAATGGGCAGCAGACCAATTAGGATGTTGGGAAAATCAGGAAAAGAAGAAATGCTGGGCCCACTACGCTAATCCTAGCATTAGCGCAGCATAAAACTGCTAAAAAATAACAACTTTTTGTTGTAGCCATTAGTGGTTTTGCGTAATGCTAATGGAACAAGGCCAAAAAAAGGGCCTTGTTACACTACACTACACTGTTTTGTAGCAGAAAATAGCCACTAAAAACACTGTAGTGGCACTTTAGTGCCACTAACACATATTACAGCATTGGTGGAGGGAAAAAAACCACTACACTATGCTATTTTGACCCTGTAGTGCAGCAGCCCACCATTGCAAGAAGAGAAAAAAGAACCATTGCTTATTTTATTTGTCTGTCTTGTTTATTCTTTTTCATACAAACTCATTGCTGTGAGGGAGGGAAACAGTCCCAACCATCTTGTGTCTGGCCTCTGGGGGCAAACATCTGCTTTGGGGATATGCCCCAAGGCACCTACCCATGGGCCCTTGGCTGGAAGACAGGCCTATCTGTAGCCCAAATTACCCTACAGGAACAAAAAATTCTCATGGGGCATAACCACTGTGGTATTATTAAATAATTAGATTTTTGTTTAAAAAAAACCTTTCATTCTTTTAATTCTTCTATGTAATGGAAGGAAAGCATCAACAAACTATTGATGGACTAAGATGGGTGTCATAACTTATGATGGACAGGTATGAAGAAAAATAACATCACATTTATGATGGAAACAATATAATTGAAGGGGGGGGGTTAGATGATGTGATATAGATTAATGGGAAATATGAGAATGTGGGCAGGGATGAAGTCAGAATTCTGACACAAAGTAAATCAATTGATCAATCTGTTCTGTTTAAGATACACACTGAATCAAATCAACCAACACTTGAACATAAGTTTCCTAAGT
The DNA here is from genome assembly GCA_004348175.1 of Puccinia novopanici. Classification (NCBI taxonomy): domain Eukaryota; kingdom Fungi; phylum Basidiomycota; class Pucciniomycetes; order Pucciniales; family Pucciniaceae; genus Puccinia; species Puccinia novopanici. Next base: position 6,259 of record SMGU01009478.1, read on the forward strand.
AATGCCTCAAACAAAGAGTAAGTTGGAAAATGTCAACCTGGAAATCATGTGGCTTCAAATAGCTAAAGGTAAACTTATCGATTCCATAATTGCAGACTTCTTACCTTACTACCCACAAAACATGCCACTGGAGCCTGTTCAAATAACCAACTTGAAAATACTTTTATGGAATCAAATAGTTTTGTCATGCAAGGATGTGATGTGATAAATCTTGCATTTCCAAGATGTAGTATAATCTCTTTGCTTGACAAAAAAAAAAGTGATTCTAGTCTTAAGCCCCTTTGATTCCTTGGGGGATAACCAGGTCCAGGAGAAGATGTTTCAAGGTTATACTCCAGTTAGCTGGGCTTTGTTTACTGAGGCTCAAAAAGAAAAATTGATCATAATATTTTGATTAAGATACTCTAGCTCTTTTTAAATGCACAACATCTTGTTGGATTCTAAATGCAGAGATTTTAGCTTTCAGCTACTGATAGTCATAAGGAGAACCAACTGACATGGAGTTTCCACCTTCCAAAACACTGCCAAAAAGATGGTGAGGTTTGGAATTATTATATTGAGAAGAATCAATGATTCCTTGAATATTTGAATTCTTTTATGTTTCTCCATCTCAGTCAAAAAGATGACTTCCCCTTCCAAACAGCAACCTGAAATCAAGGGATTAAAAATTATCAGCTTTATCTTTCAAAAATTCAGTACATCTTTGATGCACCATCTTTTTTAATAAAAACTCAATACAAGGTATCTGGCGGCTGCATAAGCTTGTGATGTTTGCCTTGAACTGGGATATAGGATTCCTTCTTCCACTGAAATATTGAATTGAAGTAAATTTCTATTATTTGGGGACCTATCTCTTCAAGCTTTCCAATCAGGAGGATGCCATGTCTTTTTTGAATGCCAGCAGCATTGAGTTTCAAACCCTCGTGTGCTGTTATCATTTTATTGGGGGGTTTTTTGTGCCATATCTTGAATTCCAATTGATGCTCTATACATGGCTTGATGATGGATGTTGGCTAATATTAAAGTATTAAGGGAAAAGAGAAGAATCTTCGTAGTCAGGTCAAACAATAGTATCACTTCTTGGATGGTTTTTATTCTCAGCAATATCACATTGTGAAATGCATACAAATGTAGCTCTCCATTGCAATAAGGATAGATACTAAGAAATTGAATGTCATAATGATTTTTTTTACCATGTAAAATTCATCATGAACTTCACCATTTAGAACTTCAGTAGGACATGAAGTATGCCTTTGTGGATTCATTGCATGCATGGATGCATGAAACTGTCTAATGAAGAAAAAATTATGGTGACTCAAACATCCATTTGCCAACATTCTATATAGAAAATCTGTAAGCAATAATACACATGGATTTTCAGAAGCAGTCTAATCAGCAAAAACTTGAAATGTAGCTCATTGGTACAACAACTGCCTCCAATTCTGGATGGATGTTGATAACAAAGTCATCAATACCCTACCTATCAATTACAACAAACCATGATCAAATTACATGCCCCCTAACCAATTGTACCCTCCTCAATCTTAATTTAGACAACTTGAGGTCCCTGAGATCCACAATGGGAAGATTCTGCTTGATTATGGTACTTCTACTCATGTGAATAGCTCACTTGAATTATTAATCAGCAAGGAAGAACTGGATCAAACCCAAACAATTCTGCTAACCGTAGCTGAATGTTTTGTTGTGGTCAGATTCAAGGGGACAATAATGATCAAGACAAAGAAAGGAACCTGGAGAATTTATCATGTCTATTCCCACATATTTGAAGGTGCAATACTATTGGTGGGAAGGTTGACAGAAGTAGGTTGTAAACTTAATTTTCTGAAGAGATTAATTCAATTAATCAGTCCAGATCAAAACATTTTCAAATAGAAATTTTAGCTCCAGAATTAAAATTGAGCAAAATTACTTTGCACCCCTCATTGGTTCCATATTTCTGGCACGCAAGACTGGGTAATGTATCTGAAAATACTTTCAGAAAATACCTTTCAGAGCATTACCCGGATTAAATCTTGAAGAAAGTATGGGAGTCTTTCTTTTGTGAGCAACATGTGAAATCAGAGGCACTCAACAAGAAGACACTGGTTTCCAACTCCTCCAACTCCCTCCTGCTCCATGATGATCTGCTAGAAATGCTAGTCACTGAAATCACAGGCCCTTTCCCTCTGGACCTGTCAGGTGGAGCTTATATGTTGACCATGAGAGATCATGCTTTGGCATATATTTGGAATACCATCATCCCAACTCAAGCCAATGCTCTGAAGAAAAACTTTTTGTGGCTACAGCACATGACAAACATGTTTTGTCAATTCCCAAAACACATCTGGAGTACACCTCTACTCTTTGTAGACTTCTTGAACCACTTGGTGTCCTTTTAGCACAGAAGTGCCATACAGCCCTGATGAAAATGGTAAGGTGGAAAAAGTCAGCCATACCCTGAAGAACATGGCTAGGACTATCCTACATGAGATCAGGATGCCTAGGATGATCTGGGGATACACTTATCTCACAGCTGTGTATATCTAAAACAGGATCCCAAACTCCTAATTAAAAACATTCCCTTGACTGGACTACATGGAATTGAACCAGACCCTAACTCACTCTGTCATTTTGGAAGGGAGCCAATTGTCCAAATACCCTCCAAGAGACAAACTAAGCTAGATGAATGGGCTCAACATGGTAAACTCATTGGATACCCGGCTGCAAGGGGGTGGATGGCTTGTATAATCCTTGTGCAAACAGCAAATCATACATTCTACATCTGTCATTTTTCCTGAGTTTCAAAACCTACTAGTTAAAAACCAAGGAAAACCAGGAGACCTCAATTTTGTTTTAAATAAAATTTCTTTGCAACTAGGGGAAGAAAACACTGAAGAGATAGCAGAAGTGGAACAGAAAGCAATAGATCAATTGCCAACTGGAAATAAAAATAAAGAAGGTGCTCCAGATTGAAAATGGTGAAGTTTGGTGTGGAGCTGCCCTATACGAGGTTGATAAGTTCTTTGAACTCAATATATGGGAAGAAATCAATCTTTTCCCTGGCACAAAACTGCTAGGGTGTTGATGAATTTTTGAAATCAATCCGGGTGCCAATAATGGAGAACTGGAAACTTTCAGAGCACAGTATCAACAGTGGGCCGCTACGCTACGCTACGCTACATGGCCAATAACCGTTAGCGTAGCGCTTTTTTTCTTCTTCCAAATTTGTGTAGCGTTAGTTGTGATTTTATTCCGCTACACTAACAGTTAGCGTAGCGGAAAGTTTTCCTTAAATTTTTTCTGTAGCGTTAGTTGAAATTTTTTTCCGCTACACTAACAGTTAGCGTAGCTTTTCTTCCGCTAACAGAATTTTGAAGAATCTGTAGCGTAGCTTTTTTGCCGCTACCAAATAGCGTAACGCAATTTCAGCTACGCTACGTTACGCTACACCGCTACGTTACACTACACTACACCGTTACGTTACGCTACGCTACACAAGCTAACATCAAATTAAAACAAATCAAAATTTGAAATATTGTATTAGAGCTGGAATGGAACCAAAATTATCGAATATCTCAAAGAATTATGATCTTTCATTTCATTAAATAGATACATTGAAATTCATCAGGTAGAAAGTATTACAAAATTTACAAGGATTCTTTAAGAGAGAGAAACAAAATAATTATTTTATAACCAATGATGCATTCCAGAGTCATCAATCAGCTTTGTACTCTTGCAGATACTATGCGTTGAGTGCCAAAGTTGATTGATTTCATGAGGAAGTGCATCAAAAAAAGGTTGGGGTGTGTAATTTGTTGATGGTTAAGA
>SMGU01009479.1:0-22751 GCA_004348175.1 Puccinia novopanici
CCCAATGGAGTACCTTTTTTCTCTGTGGGCAGGAGATCAACAGCCATCTGTTGGCTCTCAGTTCATGCCTGATAGCAGCCATACAAGCACAGCCAGACTCCTCCCAAATGTTCTTCCCTTCTCCGACAATCCTCATCTGCCTTCCTCCAAGACTGCACCTCAACCTGGGCACCAAGACGCTATTACACTCGACAATCTCTATAATCTTCTCACAGAGTCATCTGCCGCACAGGAAGAGCCCCACACTTTCAGGCCCATTAATTATAATTACTCCACCGGCCAGTCTGCATCCGAGCTGATGAGCCTCCATCCTCCTCTTCCGCATCTGGCTGCCCTAGCTGGTCCAGAAATACAGACTACACAATCCCAAAACGCCGGGCTGGGTACCAGGTGGAGTAAGCCCACAGGAATGTTTGGACACAAGCCCAATCCCTGGGATCTTCAAACAATGAACAACCATTTGACCAATGGCCCCAACAGCCAAGACTATTTTGAGCACCTTATCTCCCTGTCACCTTCTTCTACCCCCCAGCTTATGCCTCATAGTAGCAACTTAGCCAGTGGCTTTTCACATATTCTTCATGTACCTGAGAATTCACAACAGCCCTCCTTCAAGACTACAATTCCTCAATACAAGCAAAGAACCCATCAGAGAATTCCAGAGCTCAAGCCTTTGACCAAAACTCTAAAAAAACAGGCTCTCTACACAAAGAAAATCTGGACTAAAAATTCTTCTCGCCTCTCCCAGACAACTCACCCAGAAAAATATCTTCCTTTGCCTGCAGAGATGAATGAACTTACCCCTCCTGATGGCCCTTTGAAATTTCACATTACACTTTTTGAGGATGTCAGTCCTCAAGATCCATTAATTGAACAGGCTTGGAGGAAAATATTCCAACGTCAAATAGACAAACTCCCTGGAAAGTTATTGATCATCCAGCAGGAAAAATTTGAAGAGACATATGTGAAATATCTTGGTCGCAATTCCTTCATTCTACCCGATCTGACAAGAAGTAGAATATTTGAACTGATGCAGAGAATTCTAATAGGCAAAGTGATTGAGTTCCAGGGAGATATGGAACTTTGGTATCGTCGATGGCACATGATCACTTTGTTTGATTTTAAGAAAAATTCCCCCCTTCCCCACACTAAAAGTGCCAATATGGCAAATATAGTTGAGGTCATCTTCCCCCTGTACCTGTTCTACATTGAGATGATCTGCTCAATTGTCCCAAGAGAGTCTACAGCAAGCAAAGACCTTGGTGCAGAACTCAAGTCAGCACAAAAATTGTTTACCATCTTATCCAATGATCCCAGCACATTGCTTCAGAGTCGGTTGGTGAAACATAACAGACAATCTTGGCACCGGTGTCCCCTGCCTATTCTCTGGGTATATCTGGGACATTGGATGTGCAATGAGAGACCTGGGGTTTTTGCAATGATACCTCAATCTGAAGATGTTAGGGCGCACATAAAATGCTTCTTCAACAGAGCTTTTGCTTTATCATATTCCGCTGTTGCCCGCAGGTACACTTGTAAAAAACAAATTTGACTTGCATGATATCCCAGATATAGTTTATATGTATAAAATCATATATAGGAATCTGGAAAAAGAACACCTCAAAATTTTCTCCCTTATTTTATTTTTGTGCCTGTTTTTACTGCATTTTGTGGAAATTCACTCTTCATCCTCTTTCCTCACGTAGATTTTTCATCACTCTTTATATATACTACTTATTCTCAATTTGATTGAGTGACCCACAACTCATACAACTTGTGTTTAGCCTAATTAAATTTTTCTAAGATTCTGAGAACTAAAGATTTCCAAGATAGTGGTCATGGAGCAACAATCACTGCAGATAGCATCATGAAAAGCATGAGTAAGAGAAACTCACTCTGGGCCTGTAAACTGTGCATGTATCTGGTACAGTGTAATGAAATAACTCAATCCATAAATATAGATGAAATAAATCAGCACACAGCTTAAACAGCCTGGCTCAGTCCATGTTACCATCTGCCACAGGGAACTTATATTCCTGGTCAATGATGAAAAACAAGCCTTGGGTGAGAGCTGTGAGTAATACCACAACTTTTTCTCAAAGAATATAAAAGACATCTGAATTGCATACATTGCTGACTTTTCCATTCCCCTCTCCCAATGAACTTCACCATTCAGGAACAATCAAATCACCCAGAAATTCTCAAGCTGTCAAGACATTGACTCTTGCCCTTTTCTCACTAAGAAAAACACTTGCTCAACTGCCTGCAGTTGACATTCAGCATGCCCCAGCCAAGCTTCCTTCCAAACTCCAACTGTTTGCATATGTAGATTTTTTGGCACAGTCCCTGTGCAGTGTGTACAGTGACTGTCTATCAAAGCTTAGTTGAATCACTCTTGGAGAAAGGTTGGAGTATCACCACTAGCTTCTTTGGAATTTCTGAATGTCAACTGCAGGCAGTTGAGCAAGTTTTTTTGCAGTGTCACTTTACATAACTCCCCCTTGTTCTAAAAGCCTCCCTCTTGTTTTTACTTGTAACTTCACTTCTCTTAATCATATATCCCAAAGAGGAAAATCCTCCATATCCTATCTTCCTGTCATTACCATTAGCATATTTCTAGCTCCTCTTCCTAGTAGCATGTTCATCAGCTAGTTAGTCAGACAATTTTGTACTTTGGAGTCCACAGTTCTTTTTTCCTGAAACCTAATAGTGATTGTATTTAGACCACTGCCTAGATTGTTGTCTCTCTTCATTCACTCAAGTTGTTTCATTCAAAAGCTCAATTGAAGTTCTCAAACCTGTCTAGGTTTTCTCCTCACTCGTGTTGTTGTTGCCGCCGCTCTGCTTGCTTGCTCACACACCCTCATTCATCATAAGTTTTTCTCCTCACTTGTGTTGTTGTTTCTGCCACTCTGCTTGCTTGCTCACGCACCCTCATTCATCATAAGACTATAAATTCTAATAATTACCCCCTCTGATCCTGCCTTTAAATACAAAATTTTCCTTGATCTTAGGGAACTACCCATATATCTCTTTTCTCCTGTTGTCTGCCTTTGAGTATTTTCTGACAAATGAAGAAACTTGAGTTTTTATATTCTCTCAAAGCTCATCTGTTTTGACCACTGTGGTATACCTTTTATGATATTTTTTTTATATTATATTTCATGCTATTTTCTCAAATTCATATAAGTATCTCACAGGTTTCTCACATATTTATCTTATTTTACACTCATATTTAGCAAGTATGTAAAAGAACATGCTTGTATACAAAATTTCATGTTATTAATTTATATTTTTATATTTTTATATTTTTTACAAGTAGTGAGGCACATGGTGGAAGATCCTCACTAAATCCAGAGGATGTAATGTGGGAAATGAATTTTTTAGTCAAAAGCTCCACATAATAGTACCTTGCATTGTAGTAGTGGAGGTGAAAAAATAGGATATTCTATTGCACAGCATGAGTGACTGTCAGGGATAGTCTCTAAAGTTAATAAGTCTGAATCTATATAAGCTATCAAGAGCTAGCTAATTTGTGGATTATCTAATCTCTCTAAATTTCACAAGGAGTCAAGGCACACATCTAGGTCTGAGGGGCCTAGAACTAGTTCACCTATTTGCTGATACAGAGATTAAATAAGAGGAGAGATGAAAATGAAGGATTGAACTTAATTTTAAGATGTTTTAATATTAGGTTCAATTGAGGTGAGGTTAGATGATGATCTCAGTTAGATTTATATTTCTGATGTGAAGATCCCCAATCGTCTTTTTTGAAAATAAAGGTGTTGTTATTAATGAGAAAAGATGAAAGAATCATTGAGTATCATTGCACATAAGGAAATGAGTTATGATATATACACTTTGAGTAAAAAAATGTAGAGCATTCTATAAAGTTCTATGCAAGGTTTGTTAATCCATACTAACAATTCTCAATAACCACCCTCAAAACTTAAATACTCCCAATAATACAATTTCAGAAAAATAAAAACAAGTTAAGAAAAACTAAATTCAGGCCTTCTGTTTGTTAACAGCTCCTAAGTGTTGTGTAAAGATTTGCTCAAGTTGATTGGTTGCCTTGATCCAGAAAAGTTTGAGATTTTCTTTCCTGATGATCTCGTTTGATTAGAAGAATTGTCAATTGAAGTGTTTGAGGCATCCCCTTGATGCATTTCCCTCCATTACCAATATGGCTGTCTTGTTTTCACAGAAAACCACACCCTCCACCAACTTCCAGCAGATTTCAATGAGTTGTTTCAAGAAGAAAAAAATTCAATTGCAGATCCCATAGAGATGTACTCTGCCAAAGAATTCAAGCCAGAATCATTTGTCTCCTTTATCCCCATGCTACCACCGCTCCTCAAGACCAAACAAGAAACCCCAATGTCAATTGCACAAATTAACCACTCTGCCCTGCATCTACGTAGAGCTCCAACTGATCATTTTTTGGATATATACTGAGCTTTTTGTCCAGAGTGAATTTGAGATAGCTGATAAATTACCACAAAGTGTACCAGTGTGTGTATTGTGGTTTCTGGGAGTATTTTGCCAAGTAGTTAACATCAAAATAAATACCAGGTCTTGTCCCCAGAGCAAGATAATTCACACAACCAATAAAATGTTGAAATTTTGTTTGGTCCATTGGATCAACATCAAACACAGTAATAAATTGAACATCAAGCAGGGGTGTTATTTATAAAATCAAGTTATTATTAAATTTTTCTCAGCCTCTCAAACAAATTGTGCTGTGAGATGAGTTTGAGAGAGATTAATCCCATCCTTCCTTTTCAAATCAATTCCTACCACTCTTGAAATACCATATTCCAATTTGATTTTCAATTCCCACTCCATACCACTATTCACCTTGTCCCACAGCTTCCTACTGTTGTTAAACACCACACCATCATCAAAATGCATCCATAATATCAAAATATCATCACCCTGCCAACATAAATAAATTTATTTTTCAATTTCTTCAACAACAAAACCAAGTCCCTCCATCACAGCACAAAATACTCCCACCAACAGTGCAGAGCCTTATTGGTACCATATAGAGATTTTTTTAAATTTTAAAAATTTAAAAATTTACATTTAAGTTCTGGACAGATTTCTGGAGGCCAAAATTTTTTTTTTCATCAATTGGACCGTGAAGATAAGCTGTTGACACAGCAAAGGTGTTAAGCTACCACTTGTTGATTTTGGCCAATGCAGATATAATTCATAAAGATTAAAAAGATGCCATTTGAGAAAACTTAGCAAAATATTCTACACCCAAATCTTGATTAAATCCCTGAACCACAAACAAAGCTTTGAAAAAAAGCATCATCTTATACAAATTCCATTTGGCTGAAAACATCCAAGACAAGCCAGCAATATTTAGGCTAGGATCTTCTTCAAGAACTTCCCATAAATCAAATTCCTTCAATGAATTAAGCTCATCCAAGAAAAATCTTTTTCACCAATCCCACAACTCCAATCACTTAGAATGCTCCAGTTTTTTTTTTTTTTTTTTGGTATTTCTAGGTCCAAGATTTTTGGTATTTTTTCAATCATATTGTCTTGCTCCTCAAAAATTATTTCCACCTGTACTTTCACCAGCTGAAATTAACCTTGGTTTAGCATAAAATCAACATTTGCTTTTTTGGAAGCTTGTGGAAGAGATGGTTTTGGGCCATATTCCACAAATTCTACCACAGCAGAAGATATAAATTGCTTTGATTCACCATACCAGAAGTACCATCCCTGGCCATCCTCAAAATAACCATACAAATAACACAGCCTATCTCAATAATCCACTTCTTATTCTCAGCAGGTACATGTACATACAACTTAGCTCCAAAGGGATAGATGTTATCAGGAGAGACCAGAAGAATTTTCAGTCCAGATTTTCGCCTGTTTTTGAGAGGTTTGATCAAAGGCTTGAACGTTGGAATTCTCTGATGATTTCTTTTCTTATATTGAAGAGTTTTAGTCTTGAAGGAGGGCTGTTGTTAATTTTCAGGTACATGAAGAATGTGTGAGAATTCTGGCTTCCTTTCCACTCACAGCTCTCTCAACTCTCAATTCACCATCTCAGATTACTTTAACCTTCCCTATCATTTTCATTATTTTCTTTTATTCCATCATAAATTTGATTTCATTTTCTTTCTTTCTTTCATCATTAAATTATGATGCCTTCCACTGTCCATCAATATTCTGTTGATGATATTTTTCCATTACAATATTGTGATTCCTGTCTTTTTTCCATTGTTAAGTTACAATGCTTCTTCCATATTTTAGTTCATTTATTAGCATATGCTTATGTCTTCTTTTCAGCTCTACAACATGTTGAGCTCATTCTTGTTGTCTATTTACTCTGACCATTGGCCAGTAGTAATAAAATCATCAAGTTAGAGCCTTACCTCTTTGAAACCACTTCATTTAATCCTTGGTACAATCAAGCTCCCTGGATTTTCAAAACTTTGTCTCAAAGTCTGGAGCAATAATCTTGACAGAATATGTGAAAAGCCACTGGCTAAGTTGCTACTATGAGGCATGAGCTGGGGGGCAGAAGACGTTTAAAGGGAGATAAGATGCTAAAATTAGTCTAGTCTTTTGGTGAAATTGGTCAAATGCACAGTTTACAGGCCCAGGGTGAGTTTTGCTTACTAATGCTTTGCATGATTCTATCTGAAGTGATTGTTGCACCATGAGCACTATCTTGAAAATCTTTATTTCTCAGAATTCTAGAGAAATTGAAATAAGCTAAATACAAGTTAGTTGGGTTGTGGGTCACTCAATCAAAAGCATATTGAATCATAATAAACATTAGAATAAGTAGGATATAGAAAGATTGATGAAAAATTTAAGAGAGGAAAGCTGATGAAGAGTGAACTTCCAACAAACTTCAGTAAAAAACAGGCATGAAAATAAAAGAAGGGATAAAATTTTGAGGTTTGCTTTTTTCAGATTTCTATATATGATTTGATAAAAATTACCTACATCTGGGATATCATGCAAGTCAAATTTTCATTTTACAATTGTACCTGCGGGCAACAGCAGAATATGATAAAGCAAAAGCTCTATTGAAGAAGCATTTTATGTGCGCCAAAACCTCTCCAGATTTCCTCACTGTTGCAAAAACCCCAGGTCTCTCATTAAGCATCCAATGTGCCAAATATGTCCAGAGAATAGGCATGGGACACCGTTTCCAACCTTCTCTGGGATTTTTCACCAAACGACTCTGGAGCAACGTGCTGGGATCATTGGACAAGATGGAAAAGAGTTTTTGAGCTGACTTGAGTTCTGTCCCAAGTTCCTTGCTTCTTGTAGACTCTCTTGGGACAATTGAGCAGATCATCTCAACGTAGAACAAGTACAAGGAGAAGACAACCTCAACTACCTTTTCCATATTAGCACTCTCAGTGCGGGGAAGAGGGAGATCTTTCTTAAAATCAAATGAAGTGATTATGAGCCATCGACGATACCAGAGTTCCATATCTTCCTGGAACTCAAGCACTTTTTCTATTAAAATTCTCTGTGTCAGTTCATATGCGCTACTTGCTGTTAGATGGGATTGAATGCCAGCTTTCTGACCAAGATATTTCACATATGTCATGTCAAATTTTTCCTGCTGGATGATCAATAACTTTCCAGGGAGTTGGTCTATTTGAAGTTGGAATATTTTTCTCCAGCCATGTTGGAATGGTTCTTCAGGACTGACATCCTCAAACAGTTTAATGTGAAATTTCAACGGGCCATGAGGAGGGGTAAATTCATTGATCTCTGCAGGAAAAGGAAGAGATGTTTCCAGGTGAGTTTTCTGGGAGAGGCCAAAAGAATTTTTAGTCCAGATTTTCTTTGTGCAGGGAGCCTGTTTTTTGAGAGGTTCAGTGGAAGGCTTAAGATTTGGAATTCTCTGATGGGTTCTTTGCTTATATTGAAGAGTTTTAGTCTTGAAGGAAGGCTGTTTTGAAGTTTCAGGTATGTGAAGAACATGTGACAAGCCACTAGCCAAGGTTGTATAGCTACTATGAGGCATAAGCTGGGGGGCAGAAGAAGGTGACAGAGAGATAAGGTGCTCAAAAGAGTCTGGGCTGTAGGGTCCATTGGTCAAATGGTTGTTAATTGTTTGAAGATCCCAGGGATTGGGCTTGTTTCCAAACAGTCCAGTGGGGTTACTCCACCTGGTGCCCAACACGGCGTTTTGGGAGTGTACAGTCTGTATTTCTGGACAAGCTTGGGCAGGTGGATGCGGAAAAGGAGGATGGAGGCTCATTGACTCGGCTGCAGAATTGCCAGTGGGGTAATTATAACTATTGACCCTGAAAGTGTGGTGCTCTTCCTGTGTGGCAGATGACTCTGTGGGAAGATTATAGGGGCTGTCCAATGTAAAAGTGTCTTGGTGCCAAAGTTGCGGTGCAGTCTTGGAGGAAGGTGAATGGGGATTATTGGAGAAGGGAAGAACATTTGGAGGGAGACTGGCTGGGCTTGTATGGCTGCTATCAGGCATGAACTGAGAGCCAACAGATGGCTGTTGAGCTCCTGCCCACAGAGAAAAAAGGTACTCCATTGGGTCCTGGCTGTTGGAGCCCTTGGGCAGCGGGTGGGTCATTGCTTGAAGAGCCCCAGGAATCGTCTCATCTCCAATCAGGATGTGGGTATTTTTGGCCAGCCCATGGTTGGTTTGGGAGTGAACCTTGAGTACTTCAGGATCAGGAGTAGCTTGGGAATGGGGAGGATGTTGAGAAGGGGAGTGGGTGCTTGGTGGAATGATTGCGCCAGGAATATGGCGAATGCAGTAAGGATCATCGCCGCAGGAAGCTTGCTGGTCTTTCTGTGTCGCTTCGACCTTGGACGAGTGATCAGCCGGAAAACTGTGATTCTCTAGCATGTCCGCTGTCGCATCATTGTTGTACCACTTATCAATCCACTCCGCCGGCGCCCAATCACCGAAAGTCGGAAGCTCCGGTTCCGTCGAGCTAACGCGGAAAATCATGAGAAGACATGCCAGGAGGCAAGCCGTCATGAGATGCATTGTTTTCTGAAATTTTTGAAGTTCGCTCGTAGGACGGTATGTGAACTGGATTGGCATTGGGAGTTAACAATTGAATTTTAGAGTACCGATGAGCCCTACAATATTTTTTTCCGACACCAAAATCTCCCACATAAAATTTATCAAAGTAGTGGCCTCGCTTCGCTATCCCCCAGTGTAATAGCGGGGTACATAGCGGAACCCGATACCAATGATTCATCGGTTGTTGCTGAACCGATGCAAGTCAACTGGTTGAGTTTCGTTGAGCCGATGAAACCCGTTTCCTCGGTCTGGAAATACCGACGAGATCGAATTTATCGGGTGGCAACGGGTCGGTATCGCGGAGGAATCCGCCCCGGTAACATTTTGCCGCGGAGGAATCTCTGCGGCAAAATGTTGTCGCGGAAGATTGCTCTCAGATACGGTTGCTCCCCGGCAGAATCCTCCCCGGCAAAATTGTGCCGCAGAGGATTTTCTGCCCCGGTAAATGTTTTTTTTCTCATTTTGTTTTATTTTTTCCGCTCACAAAATAAAAAAACAGGTCACTACCTCTACTGTCATCTCGATCACGCACCGGTATGTTGTTGAAGGAAAAGGGGCCTTTGCCATGCCGAGGTCACCCGTCACATGCCCTGCTGACCCGCGCAGGCTCACACCCCGAACGACAACACGCACTCCTTGAAACACCGAGCTCCAAACCAAGTCATCACCAATTACCGGTGTCTTTCCATCCTCCTACTCAACATGTTCTGAGTCATTCTTGCAACCAGGTTGTCATTTTTATTGCAATAATTCTCAGACAATAGTTGCCTGAGGTTGATGGCTGAAATCAGTTTTGATCCCATCCTTCTTTTACGCATTGCGGTTATCAACTCTCCAAAAACCGCCGCTTTCATTTGGCTCAACTCTTGCCAGGCGAGTTCGCAACGAGCACCTGACGGTATCTCGGTCCGCATGACTTGAATCCTGACGAACCGGCGGGGACGATGCTGGCAAGGGATTCAGGACCAGCTTGCTAATACACTCTTGGTTCATTTCGCCCCCTCGAACATGAGCCAGAATATGTAGCGCTTCAGACTTGAGTACCGGCGACGCTGCACTGGCTCAGCTCATCTCTACTCAACAACGGGGGAGACCACCACACCATTTCCCTTTGTTTTGTTTGCTTTTACCCATCTAATTGTCATCATGCAACTCGCCTGTAATGTTGCAATCCATTGGTCTGGTATAATCATTTCCTGTCATATGATTTATTTATTTTTGAGATGGATCTCAGTAGGATGATGGCCTGGCTTGGACCTGGGCCGCCCATTATTGCCCGTAGAATGTGGATTTTTTTTTCTGTCGGAAGATTCAACGTTGTTCCGAAACAGGAGAGCTTGGGTAGCCGAATGTTGGAAGGCATGATGAAACACTTGGAAGTTAGCCATCCTTCTCCATACATATTTACATACTCACATATTGACTATACATTTTTGTTACATGGGTGCAAGGGTTTGTTAGACCTCATAACCCATGAATTCCCTGACCTTCCAGTGGCAGGATTCCTCTCCCTAAGAAGTTTCGTCCTGAGCGTGTTTCGCGAGTAGTACGAAACGCTCCACTTTGAACATGTTTTCCTGTGAGGATGCTGAGAACATCTCCGCCAGCTGCAGTGTGCCTCTATCTTTCGATATCTTTGAATATATAAACATTCCTTCCTGCATCCGTGCCTTTCTCAAACAACGACGTTCACTTTCTTGAGGGCACCATCAATAGCATCCAACGCGATGACGTTTCTATGGCGGAACACCTGCACCTTGGTCGTGTTCAGCGCGATAGTTTCCCAATCACTCAGCTCGACTGAACCTTCTCACCAAACATCCTCCTCTCCTCACCTGGTCCGTCGTCTGCTCACCCCGGGTTCGTCACCGGCGAGTGCTACTGGTCTAGCCCCCAATGGGGCAGTTACACCCAATCCTTGTGCACCCATGAATTTGACACCGCAAACTTGGGTGGATCTGGGAATCGATGACTATATCCAAAATTATCCCAACGCCGACAAATTAACCATTCAGGTGAGAGGACGCATCGGCCTTTCAAGAACATCGCGTCTTCACATCTGACGAGTCCTGAATCTCGCTTTTTTGCTGTGTGTTCAGGAATTTGCCGCTGAACTCAATGTGCCCAACTTCTTTTGCGGCATCGGAATGCCCTGCTTGGCAGGCCAGGTTGAGTATTTCGACCGATCGTCTCTCGAACCCTCAGTCGAAAGCAGTGATTAACTGACCTCCCAATAATCTATTTCCCTTTTAGCTTTGCTCTCCAGCGGCTGGTGTCAACTGGCTAATCCTGTACGCTATCCAAGAATGGAATGCGTACATGAATAGCTTTTACACGGCCATTGAGGAGGCGATATCTCTCATGAGAGGTCAGTCAATTCTACTTATCGCACAGGATAAACAGTCCCGACTCACCTTCAGTCTCTCTTTCCTCCCCTCCTACCCCCAGACGCTTCTGCTGATATCGCCTCCGACTTGTAAGTTTACCGGACCGATTGTTAGCCCCGGAAATAGATGCGCAAGAATGAGGTCTGATGATCCCTCGATTCATCTCTTCCCAACAGCATACCTCGTGTCGAACCGACCAAGGGTCTTTTCGGATGGTCCGTCGCCTCGGTTGTGGTTGGAATCCTGGCCACCTTCACAGGCTTGATCATCCCTGCAGTGCTGCCAGCAAATGCAATGCAAATGGTAGTCGATGCCGGCAAGATAGGAGCCGGCGCAGGGCTGATCGGAGCGCTCCCCACTGTCGGGCGGGTCACTGAGAACCAAAAGTTCATGGCCGAGTTGGAAGCAGCCCAGGCGCAAGCCATTGGCGAACTGCCAGCAGATATTTGGTCTCATCATGACTCGCTCGTCCTCCAGGAGTTCCTCGACCAACGAAGCCAAGCTCCAAGGCAGCCCGCAAGTTCTGTTTCCAGTAACAGTCCTCGCTTTTCACCCTCGCCGCTCTCTTCCCCTCGAGCAAACGGCCCACCTCAACCAGAAGCCGGTTCCGCCTCTGCCCCCCACCTCCGGAAACGAACACTGACACCCGATGAGCTCCCCAAGAAAAGACATCCCGCCCCCTATGCCTTTGTAAGACCTTCATTTCCCTCATTTCGTTCTTGTCCAATTTCCCGCGTCCAGTTGTACGCCCTAACACTTTTCCTCCTTACAGACACGATGGACACGCATGTCATCCCACCTGACTGTCCTTCAAAACGATCTCCAGGGCATCGTCTCGGGAACGGTTGAAATAGCTACCCTCCAGCCCCTTCTGGCCCAAGGAGGAATCGCCGAAATCTTGCGCGAAGGCTCCTTCTTGTACAGCAATCCCACTCAAACCTTTATGACTGAAAACGTCAAAGCTCTCGCCCAAATTTCCGCTTTATCCGAGTTCTTTAAAGCTATCGTACGTCTTGTGGGACTGTCCTTCTACATTCTCACCTAGACATATCTTATCCCAAACCGCATTAATCTGGATACCCGTTTTGTCTTATTCCTGCAGAAAATGTTCGTCACCATCGGAAGTGTGAGTCCCTTGAACATTTTTTCTCTCTCTCTTCTATGTCCTACATTTAGGCTAATCGCTCTGCGGCTCGTCACAGGATGATTGCAAGTTCAAAGGCCCAAACGGTGCCAAGAACCACGAGCAGGATCTGTCCTCATGCACCAAAGACGGCCTGTAAGTAATTACATTTTTCTTAATTTTTACAAACCCACAAGGGAGTCGAGGAGCTTATCTGAATGACTTACCTGGTGTGATCAAGGATGATGAATATCGTTCGTGCGGAAGGTAACAAGGTAGTGAACAAGACCCCCAATGCGCGCCTGCTTCAATCTAAGTATGGTTACTCGGTTGAGTATCTTGCCAACTTGGCCTGGGATTGTCAGAAGAAATACGGTATCCAAAAAGAAGGCGAAACCAAGTGAGCGGGCGTTCTGATGGAACTCGCTGACCTTTGCTCCGCGCGCTTGTTTCTTACGCATCATGTGATTTCCTTGTCCGCTTGGCAGCTTCCCCCCTCCCTCTAACATCAAATCTGACTGCGTATTCTCGATCCCCGTTTGCGACTGCACTCTTCCCCGTAAGCAACCCTCACGCCCCATCTTGGAGCTCCTTTTCCTTTGCCTCTCCTTGTGCCCCGAAACATGCCCGCTGATTCAGATCCTCCTTGGATGGACTTGCAGAATACAAACACCTACACAAGAAATACAAAAGCACAGTCGTTGCTTGTCGAAAGGGGCTCGGCCTCCCGATCTAACACTTGCCCTTCCAGAGATCCTTGCGTACCATCTCCATTGAACTCTTCCGGAACCTCTCATCTGCAGCTTCCCCGGTCACATCATGATCTGGCCCTTTTCGCGGGAGCTTGATAATTTGATAACGATTATTTATATGATACATGAACCACGCACTGGAATCTGACTTGTAAATTCTCATGAAATGAAAGTTCTTTCAGCTTTAAAATGGGTGAAATAAAAGGAATTACATTTATATGCTTTGAACTCTATCCAGATGTTTCACTGGAAAATAGATGTTTCAGTGGAAAATTGCATCAATGATTTCAATGAGTTGAATGCATCAAATTTTGATGTTCTTGAGCTTCAGTAATCCATGTGGGTGTTTGAATTTGGGTGAGTAACACGTTTTGAATTTTTGTCTAGCAATACCAAGAATCATACCTAAGTTTGCACAGCTGATTCTCATGACTCCCAGGAGATTTATGTTCAAACTTTTCCAAAAAAGAAACATGGATGTTAGTGTGATTCCCTTGTATCTCATGCCTGTTCCAGGATCTGCAAACCCAAAGTAAGCAGTCACAACTCCATCATTAAACATGAAGCTGAAACTATCTCAGTTTTCAAAAAAAAAAAAAAAAAAAAAATTTGTGAAGAAAGTAAATAATATTTCACTTAGAGACCTTCAGCTTCACTTTCATATGTAGCCTGTCAAAGCATATCCCAGGTGAGCCAGGAGGCACTCAGAAAATATTGTGTTCCCAATTGAAATCAACTGAAAGAATGATAAGGTTTTATTTCTACCACATCAGGTAAGACATAACCAATATTGACTAGGATGAGTGCAGCCCAAATTCTTGAGGGATCAGTTGAGCAACATGCTTTTTGGTCACAATCATGATTCTTTTTTAGACTGCAATTGGAAGGTGTGTGAAAGAGGAGACAAAACTCATGTACAAAAATTATACATATATCTATACACCCACACCAATGGGCAAGGGACCTATGCTATGCTCTGTGGCCATAAATCTGTAGGAATCTGGATTACTTTTGTCCTCACTAGCATTCTAGCACTCACAAGCATTGTAGTTTAGTGACTCACACCTCCCAGAAGCTCTGATTTTATCACTCAAGATTTGTGCAGCATTATCAAAGTTGAAAAACTTTGTGTCTCATGTTGTGTTGAGCTACACTCATCATCATCCTCACTGAAGTAGACCCAATAGTATGAGAAAATCATGGCAATTAAAAAAATAAAAAAAATAATATTCATTCCTTCTTGACTTGTTACAACCCCTCATTTACTCTTTTTTTACTCTTGATCCTATTTTTTGGGTGTTTGACATGTGACCCACCCATTTGAAGCCGCAACCCACACCGCCGTCGTCCTTGCGACAGCGGGGTGGGTTGCGGCTTCAAAAAACACCCGCGCGGGGTGGGTTGCAGCCCTAATGACCTTTTGTTTGACGCAGGTGGGTTGCAGACCCAATCCCACCTGCGCGAAATTGGGTTGCACTTCCAATCTTACCCCGCAACCCAAAAAAACATTTCAACAAAAAATAATAATCAAAAAATAGAAAAATAATTGTTTTGCTTTTGAAAAAAAAAAAACATTTCAACAAAACAATCAAAAAATAGAAAAAAAATGTTATGAAAAAAAAAACCCCAAGAATGTGTGATGAAAAAACAAGAAAAACAGCCAGAATAAATGTTTTTCAACACATAAAAAAAATTCAAAAAATAGAAAGATAATTGTGATGAAAAAACAAGAAAAAAGCCAGAATAAATTTTATGAAAAAATAAATAAATAAATAAATAAAAAAGAACAAATATAAAAAAATAAAAAAAAATTCAAAATTAAAAAAAAAAAAAAAAAAATTAAAATTAAAATAAAATAAAAATAAAATTAAATTAAATTAAATTAAAAAAAAAAATTAAAAATTAAAAAAATATAAAAACTTCAATATATATATATATATATATATATATGTATGTATATATATATCTATTTGGTATTTTTTTGGTATATATGTATATATATGTTTATATTTTTATGTATAAAATTAGATTCTTTTGAACTTCACAAACATTTATTCTTTTTTTTTTCTTTCATAACATTTATTCTGGCTTTTTTTTCTTGTTTTTTAATCACACATTCTTGGGTTTTTTTTTTCATAACAATTATTTTTCTATTTTTCTATTTTTCTATTTTTTTTTATTGAAATGTTTTTTTGGGTCGCGGGGTAAGATTGGACCCGCGACCCAATTTCGCTCAGGTGGGATTGGATCTCCGACCCACCTGCGTCGAAAAAAAAGGCTATTAGGGCTGTGACCCATCCCACGCGGGTGTTTTTTGAAGCTGCAACCCACCCCGCCTTTGCAAGGGCAATGGGGGTGGGTCGCGGCTTCAAACGCATGGGTCGCATGTCGAGCACCCTTAATTTTTCATCAGTAAAATCTCACTTTTTTTTGCTTTTGGTTCAGTAGCCCTGAAACTCCAGAAATATTTATTGGCCTGTTTGAATCTGAGTTATGTAAAAGGATTAATCCCAAAGAGATCAAGCCATACTCCCCAAAAATAAACACATCAATCACAGACTTGATAGCCTAGCTGGTAAAGGCAGCATTTCTAGTATAATGTCTTAGCTTCTAGCCAAGTTTTCAGGCTCAAATCCTGACCTAGTTAATATTTCTTGTTAATAGTCTGAAAAATGTTTTTTTTTTTTTAATTTCAAAAAGATTGCAGGATGAGGGAGACTCAAGGTTGAGCAGTGTCCTGGAACCGGAGTTCAGAGAAAGGACACCCCTGGCATATGTTTCCAGGTGGCTTGAGTACAATCTGGAACTGGTGAGGCCACTGATTAGATCTTAAAAGTAGATGTTATTTGGATGATATGACTTGCATGAATTTTGGCGGCTTGATCTGAATCCTTTTCTGTGCAGAGAAAAATGCCAAAAGGCATACAAGTCACTTGCACTCAAGTTGAAGCTCCACTATTATATGTAGCTGGCCAGCCAATTTGATCCACAGAAAGTACCAACACTTTTTTGGTGTGGATGACCACACATTAAATGAATTTGTGAAAGATATTCCAATCATTCATCCAAGCTTCTAGGGAAAAGCACTCCTAGTAGTTTGGGCTTGCCTACAATGTAGCCTCATCTGGACCTCAAGGAATTGGCTTAATTCATTTTCCTCACAGCTTTAAAGTATTCAATCATTGTACAATTCCAATCAAATCTAATGTCACAAGTAAACAAATATAAATTAAAAATAACACAAAATTCTGACAAAAAAAGGTGAATGAAAATAAAATCCAAAATTCCAAGAGCAAAAAAGTGTAGAATATAGCTTTCCAGTCCTTTCTTATTGGATCAATTAAAACGTATCCAGTTTTGCCTTAATGAATGCACCAAATTTTCATCATATGGAATAGATTGGCTGTCCAAAACTCAGCTAGACAGTCTGCCAACCTTTGCATTGGGGAAGTTTAGATAGCCAGCAGGGGCCATTTGGTAGCCTATCTGCTGCCATGGCTGATGACCATGGGCAAATTAAAAACAGTAGATGGTTGTGGATCAACCTCTGTGAGCTGGTTGGATTAATGTTGGACTGGCCCAGTGGTGTAGATAGAAGAAGAAAAAAAATATGAAAAGGGTTTTTTCTGAATATCTAAAAGACAAGGAAAAAATGAAGTGAGCAAAGGTAGCAGAAAAGTTTATTGTTAGCTACCACACAAGAAAACTCCATATGGTATAGGGTTTTTTTCCTGAAAGTCAGCATGAGATAAAAGGTGTATTATTGATGTACACCCTTAAAAAGGGGTTTTTTTTTTAAAAAAAATGCTTTTTTTTTTCTTTACCACCATCCTAGCCAGGCTAGTGAGAGGTTGCTAGCCCTCTAACCCACAATGTAGAATAAGATGAGCAGAGAGATGAATATGTCTTTCTGTAAGATTGCTCATTCCTCCAGGGGTTAAAATGTATAGTGTAGTGTGAAACTATATAGTATGTACATACAAAGGCGAGTAATTGTGTAATCCCAACACACAAGCTAGGGCCCTAGCAGCAGTTGTTCAGCTAGCCAGATGTCACTTTAACCACATCACCTTATAAACCCTTCCCATTCCCCACCGGAATATCTCACTTCATTTGAAATTGACCATCTTCCCATGGAGGAAAGGATGGTTCACTGTTAGTGCATCGACCTTGCCTAAACCATTAAATACCCCAAAACAGCTCCCGATGCTCACGTGAAGGCCCTTTGGCCAAGTGGTAAGGTGTTCTCCTCCGGCTGCGGTCACAGCTGCACAGGTGAGAGAAAGATCGCAGGTTCAATCCCTGCAAGGGTCGTTTCTTTTGATGCCTCGTACCTACAGGCTGCAGCGGCGCGATTCTGACCTTTCAAAGATGCTGGGAGGATGTGGGTTCACGATGAAGCGGTAGAGGGAAATAAAGGGGATTAATGATTATAGGAGAGAGAGCACCATGTGACGGTAATCTTTTGTGTCCCCGCGGGTTTACAAGAGTTAATTACGCTAACAAATCATACACAGAGAGGAAAGAGACGGATTGGGTCCTCTTCCCATGCCAAAGAAATGATACCGACTGGCTATGGGGCCGGTGCAAGCTCATCCGCAGCTGCTTTAATTTGGCGCTAGCTATTGAGGGCCTCATCACTTATTCCCTCTAGTATCCATCTAATATTAGCAAAGCGGAATGAAAATATACAACATCAATGAGAGCCTGAGAGCGGAAGATCTGCGCTTGAAAAAAAAGGAGAGCTTTCAAGAAGCAGACCAGAACCTCCAAACAATTGGATAAATAAAATAAATAATAGAAAGCAGCCATGAAGTTGGCGGATTCTGAAGAGAAAGAACCTTAGACAATCACAACAAAAATATTCTAGGGATTGGATGCAAAACGAGATGATAGCATACAACAAGGATCATGAAGAATAGTAAGAAGACAGAGAGAGGGGGAGAAGTGGGGAGTATGGAGGTCATGCTAGAGGTCTGGATCCACCAACACAGATCGAGTTGATAAACACGGAGCCAATATTCCGGTCGTCGCCCTAACCTCAACCATCCCAAGAATCATCAGTTTTCTGTTTATTTTCTTGGATTAGATTATTACTGTTCAATTTTTTTCCGGGACGATATCTCAAAGGAGGGGTAGAGAGAGTGTGTCAACTGACGGTGAAGAGGAATTTCTCCAATAGGCTGGACAGATCAATTTCCTCCCTTTGGTCATCGATGAAGAAGTTAGGGTTGGAGCCATCGGGATAAGGCTCCGCTTGAGAGGCGAGAACCCATTCTGAGAACCGAGCATCATCACCATCATTTGAGCACTGGGTTTGATCACGATGAAGTGTAGCTGCAGCGGCGCCGGTCTGGATGAGGAGACCGTCGAACTGTTTGCCGGGCACGAAGCTACCGACGCGGTGTTCTAGATTGCAGACTCGGGCGCCGCCTAAAGTGGCCAAGTAAAAAAGGTTCTCAATTGACAGTTGTTGAGAACGATCACGGGCTGTGTGGTGGTCAGCCGGTGGAGAAATCCCGAGCGCCTTAGCCGCCGAGGCCGCGTCCCTGATCGTGCTCAGTATGCCCACCCCGTATCCTCCAGAGACGTCCGTGCCGAGGCTAAGCTTATCGAATCCGGCTTCTAGGAGAGTCTGGATTTGGCAGATCCCGGAGCGCAGGTTGAAGTTTGACGTCGGGCAATGGCTCAGGCCGCACCCTCGCTCGGCTAGCAACTTCAACTCGCTGGGCTCGAGATGTATGCAATGGGCCAAGATCGTGCGCCGAGTCAAGAGCCCAAACGAGTCGTACACTTCGCTATACGTTGAGCAAGTCGGGAACAGTTCCTTAGTATACTCGATCTCCGAATGCGATTCGCTCAGGTGAGTTTGCAGGCAAAGCTGGTCGTCCAACTTCATCAGCTCCCCTAATTTTTGAAGTAGCTCCCCAGTGCAGGAAATTGCGAAGCGGGGAGTGAGGATGGGCTGCACCATCGAATCCCTCCAATTTTCACATTCCGCCAGCGCAACCTGGCAGCCTAGGCTAGAAGATGATAAAGTCTTCGCGGAGTCAACTGATTTGCTGGGCGGATCGTGATGGCGGCTGGAACCGTGAAAGGGTCTTGAGCACTCTTTGCGGACAAAGTCGATGAACTGAATGGTATCTTGCAATGACTGCTCGGCAGAGACTTCCTGGTACTGATCTACAGAATCGTTGCGATCAATCTATGACGAAACCAACCCATACCCTTAAAGCATATGTGAGCAAATTGATTGATCTGATTAAAGCACTGCTAATAGTGGAGTAAAATGATGAAAATCTTACGTTGCATTTTCCAATGAATGCTCTTTGGCCAGCCTGGTGACAAACCTTCGCCAGAATCTTGGCCGCGCTGAGGTGGAGCGAGCTGTAGTAGCAACAAGTCGTGGTCCCCACCCGGATCGAGCGGCTGACAACTTTCTGGAACATCCGCTGGGCATAGAGCTCGTCCTCAAACCTCATTTCCTCGGGAAAAGTAACATACTTCAACCAATCAAGTACTGATGTAGGTTGAAAGGAGTAATCGCAAAAGATAGTCAGATGATTAAACATGTTGATAAATCCTTCATACCTCCGCTTAATGAGATTTCATACACGTATATTGCTGGCCAACACCAATGTTCTGGTATTGCACGGCATCTGAGTGGGTATGGAGTTGAATGTCATCAGGTTCTTTGTTTCTTGATATTTTACTTTCAATGGACGAAATGTGTCAGAATGATGATGACGAGGATGGGGATCAACGGACGGGTATGAGTATCCACGAAGCCTGGGATGAAAAATTCGCCTCTTCGTAAGGCGATCAATTTGACTGAATTTTGCAGGTCGACCAACGAATCTAGCGCTTTATCGGCCCAACACAGCCTTAGTTTTGTTGTTAAAGTTTCGAAGGTCCAGGGACAAGAGGAGGATTCGAGGCAGACTATTGTGCCAGACGAGTCGATGATCATGAGGCCGTTTTGGTTAATTAACTCGAGCCGATCAATCGAGGTTGAGTGTATGAAGCTCCCCAGGATGACGATGGGCTTGTGCTGTCTTGTTCCACGGTAGGATGCATCGTGGTACTCCATTTCGGCCTCTTGAGCTTATCCTCGATGGTGTTACTTTTTAAACTGTGGTTTATCTGCGTCTCGTCAATGTGAAAATTGACTTGAGCGATTGGTAATTTTTCGAACTAAGAGAAAACTAGAAACGAGTCGTATGAGCTCAACTTTCCATCACTGTTGGTAATGAACAACGAACCAATGAAGGGAACGATCTTCTTGGGTTGGACAGGTCGAGTGAAGCGGGTTTCGGTCAGGTCAGAGTGCCCACGATGAACAGGGATCAATTCGGTTTTTGTGCTTGAAGGGTTGTTCGCTGCAAAATTCTCCTTTTCCTGTTGACCGCCCAACAAGGAAGAGTCAGTCCATCCAGCCGCAGGATAGAATGACGTCATACCCAAATCACCGCATTCACCCAACCTTGCTCACAACTGCAAGCCAACAGTCTCCCAGCAGTGCTCCCAATCCGGCCAGACACTGCTACTCCACAACAGGCACTTGCAGGACTCAGCTAAATCTTTCTCCCGATTAAACTTGAAAAACGCCAACCCGTGTCCATCCGCAAGAAAAAGTGAGCATTCATGGCCTTCATAGGTTCTTGAAGATCTGAGGTGGATGGGTGAACTGATGGGTTACAATGAATGTACTTCTGAGCAGCTCGTCGCAGTCTTAAAAAGGATGGCGACCGCAAAAGATCTACGTGTGCTCATCTCGGGTATTGGGATAGCGGGACCTGTGCTGGCATATTGGCTCAGCAAGGCGGGCGTCTCAGTGACGGTGTTGGAGCGCTGTGAGCAGCTCCGGAAGGAGGGGCAGACGGTGGATATCCGGAATGAAGGGGTGAAGATCATGCGCTGGATGGGGGTGGAGGAGGAGGTACGACGACGGACGACAAAAGAAGTCGGGATCAAGTTTGTCGATTCTAGCAACCGCGTTTGGGGCGCTTTCCCTCAGTCCGGCGAGGGGAGCTTCACCAGCGAGTTCGAAATCGTCCGGGGCGAGTTGGCCACCGTTCTCTTCGAAGCCTCCAAGGACAAGATCGAATACATCTTTGGGGACTCCATCGAGTCCATAGAAGAAACACCCCATTCAGTCAAACTCACATTGCAAAAAGATAGCACACGACACATGGAATACGATATCCTCATTGTCGCAGAGGGTCTCTCCTCACGTACCCGAGCCAAGGCTTTCAATGAGGATGTCCGTGCCCCCATCCACTCCTTGAATCTTTGGTCCGCCTCCTTCTCATATCCTCAGGGGGACTCAGACGAGGACTGGGCCCGCTGGTACAACATTCCCAACAGACGAAGCTTCCTTGTTCGACCAGATGGCTTTGGAAGAGTTCGGGCCTCGGCCTCCTGCATCGATGATGGGGAGGCGATTAAGGCCATCGCGAGCTCGCGCACCTCGACCGAACACCAGAAGGAATATTTCATCAATCTCATGAAAGGAACCGGCTGGGAATCTGACAAGATCCTTGAGGGACTTCGGACGGCTAACGACCTTTACGTCCAAGAAATTGCCCAGACCAAGGCACCAACATGGTCAAAGGGGAGAGTGGTCCTAGTTGGCGATACCGCTTATTGTCCCTCGGCGATCACTGGGATGGGTACCACCGCCGCGATCGCAGGCGCGTACATTCTAGCCGCCGAGATCATCAAAAATCCATCGGACCATCGGGCCGCATTCGAAGCCTATGAAAACAGCCTACGCGCCTGGATCGAGAAGATCCAAAAACTCCCACCTGGCGCACCGAAACTCTTGAATCCTCAAACTAGCTGGGGCATCAAATGCTTCCTTGCAATCGTGTTCTTCATGTCTACTCTCTTCAACAGTCGCCTCTTTGCTCTCCTGAGTCGTCTTAATCCTGCCCTCTACTTGAACTTCACCTCCAAAACCACCTTGAACCTCCCAGATCCTTCTCTCTTCGAACCTCGTAAAGACCGAGTATAGCCTTCTTTGTATCATCATTGTCATCCCTTGTTGAAATACGTTGAGTCCTTCACTGATCTGATGTTGGTGAGGCACCAGGGAGCGTTTCTAGTACCATGCATTGTAGGCTTGTATTTCAGATAGCTAGCTGAGAGCAGAAGGGATCAGTTCTCTCCTCCACAATTGCAACTACTAGACAAGGGAGAACAAGAAATGGAGAGAAGGAAGATAGAGGCTTACCTAGCTCAGAGAGATGAAGGGATCAGTTCTCTACTGAGCTAGGAAGGGAAGGAACTGCAGCCTGGCCATAAAAGCTTGAAGCTGGGGCTCCAATTCTGCCACAATTTTTTCCAGTTTAAGCCACAGTTCCAACATGCCACTGTCAAATACAGGTTGGTTATTTCTTCTCAACTTTCTTCCATCTTCCAAACTAACCCCAACA
>SMGU01009482.1:0-18653 GCA_004348175.1 Puccinia novopanici
ACAGAAAACAGAAAACAGAAAACAGAAAACAGAAAAAAGAAAACAGAAAACAGAAAACAGAAAACAGAAAACAGAAAAAAAACAAAAGTGGGATTGCATCGACATGGTCGATGTTGTATTGGTTGTATGACCGATATAGCATCGACGGGGGGCGAGGTTGAATTGGTTTGGACGCCCGATGTTGAATCGGGTTGGGCGAGGTTACGTCGACCAATGGCAATGTTGCATCAATCCACACCGTCCTTGTATTGATCCAGGCCGATGTTGTGTTGGCTTTGTTCGAGTTTGTGTCAAGCCAGCCTGGTGAAAGATCACTGATGCCAACGCAACAGCGCCGGCGGTGTTATTGAATTGGCCATTGCGTCGCTGGGGGCTGTTATCATACCGGTATGGGCTGATAAAGCATCGGTGCCCCATTAAGGCGGCTGCAAACCTGTCGACATAACGTCAACGCGGGGTTGAGTCGGTGGGACGCGCGCCGACGTTACATCGACTGTGTCCGATTTAAGATGGGGCACAGTCGATGCAACATCGCTGCGCATCGACCCAAAATTGGGCTGACATTGTATCGGGGGCTTGAACCGATGTAAGATCAGTTCAAGCCGTCCGACTTAATAGCGGATAAGGCCATGCAACGCAACTATGTTTGCGGTGTGGGCACCATGCCATTTGTCTACAGATTGACATATCCACCAGGTGGAACTCAACATTTGAAATTTTCAATCGGGCCATCCAACTTCGCAAGGCTTGTAACCACTACTGTAACGAGAATGCCAAGACAAAACCGTACCTTCTATCTCCAGTTGAGTGGGATCAAGCGGCCAACATAATGGAATTACTGAAGCCACTCACAAAAGCTACCCAAATGCTGTGTGCATCAACCTACCCAACGCTTAACAAAGCTTTACCAATATATATCATCCTGCTGAAAACATTGAAGCGAGTTCAATGTGGTCTGTATGATCAGGTGCAGTTAATTCAACCTGCCATGCAAATTATCAAGAAGATTGAAGCCTATTTTGTGGCTTCCCTCAAGAAGCCAGCCTACATTTGTGTTGTGAGCCTGTGCCTCTAGAGTGGCAGCAGGACACAATTTGGTTTTTTAAATAAAGTTGTATTTCTTGAGAAGAGATACAACAATAGATAACAAGGCTAAAGAAAAGAAGGAAGTTATTTTTTATAACTCTACTGATTTATCTCTAAGCTGAAGAAGCTGAGGACAGGAGTGGTAATGAAGACTCAACAGTTCAACTCAAGTGAGGACTGGAGAAAGCTGTGATACACTAGCCTCCTCTGGATGACTCAACAGAGGGTCTCTTCTGGATGACTCAACAGAGTGTCTCTTCTGGATGACTCAACAGAAGGTTCATTGGTATGATGGAATCAAGAACAGGTCCAAGGTTTTTGAAGGAGTTGACCCAAGGCTCTTTAACTGGAAACCTATGTGGTTTGTTTGATGATAAAAACCACAGAAAAACAAGATGAATGATGAAGAGGAGGGGAAAGAAGCAGATAAGTAGCAGGGGTGGTTCAAGACCACCCAAAGAGGAGAGAATGAAACAGAAAGAGAAAGATTAGCAGGAGATGTGACTTACTGATAAGTGATGATGACACTGGGAGCAGTGGGAAAATGACTTAGCAGTAAGGGACCTCTGGATTCCTGGTGAGTGATCTGTTCTGGTTCTGGTTGATGTCTGGCCTGAGGTTGAGAATTTTCACCTGGTCTGTTTTATGACTGGTGGGAGGAGAGTCAAATTGAATATATTCAATTTGGTCTTAATCAAGAAAATCAACTTATTTTCAACCTTGAATATAGCAGGCACACAACACAATTATATCACACCTCATGTATTGTACATGGGTAGAAAAATAAGGAGAATCTTATTAGAAGAATTAGTTTAATTTATGAACATTGCTTGCAATGATAAAAAACTCTTTTCATAGAAAAGGGATATTGCAATAAATTGGCTTATTTGGAATTGAAGCCTTTTGGACAGGCTTACTGTCTCTAAGGCTGACATGTGTGATGATACTGGATCCAACGTTCAAAACAAAAACATGGAAGAATCAAGCATGCTTCATCAAAGAGAACTACCAAGTATCTGTAGATTTGATCATCAGAACTTTCCTCCGTGTCGCGAAAGGATTTGAAGAAGCAGCCAATAGTGCTCAGTCAACTGAGCCGATACCCTCAACATTTCCCTCCTCATCCAACAATAAAACACCCTTGACCAATTTCTTTTTGTCCGAATTGTATGA
This sequence comes from Puccinia novopanici, assembly GCA_004348175.1. Classification (NCBI taxonomy): domain Eukaryota; kingdom Fungi; phylum Basidiomycota; class Pucciniomycetes; order Pucciniales; family Pucciniaceae; genus Puccinia; species Puccinia novopanici. Next base: position 2,260 of record SMGU01009482.1, read on the forward strand.
TGAACCTGATGCAATTCTGAATTCTGCCAAAGCAGAGATGAAGCAGTACCTCAAAGAGGACACAGAGCCAAAGGAGACAAAGCCACTTGCGTACTGGGCATCTTGACAGAAGACGTTGTGGTGCTCTATTTGCATTACAATGCCAAAAGTGCATTGCAGAGGTATTGTGACTAGATATTTGCATGCACAAGACATTCTTTATAAGAGGAGGACATATGGATAGGATGAGCTAGCATCTATACACATAAGGATGTCTTGACAAGGACTTGAACAGCGGACATGGTGTATATAGGTCTGTCTTGATTAGGATTGGAACCAAGGACGCATGGCTGTTTGAAGCACTTTGTCTTGATCAGGATTAGAACAGAGGACATGGTTTGGGTTGAAGGTTTATGACTTCATTGGGATTGGAACCAAGGACATGCCAAGGCTGGGTGACCTTTATGGTCTCAACCAGGATTGTAACAGCAGATGGATCACAACTGGGAAACTTTGGTCTCAACCAGGATTGGAACAGAGGACAGAGCATACTGGGAAACTTTTTGTCTCAACCAGGATTGGAACAGAGGACCTACCACGACCTGGAAACTTTTTGTCTCAACCAGGATTGGAACGGAGGTTAGGAGGAATTATAAGGGTAAGTATTTTGTAAGGGTATTTAATTTGTGTAAGGGTGGAATACTGCCATATAAGGGTGTTGGAATTCAGTATTCAGAAAAGTGGCGGAGGGAAATAATTAGGTGACGAGGAAGAAGGAGGGAAGGAGTGAAGTGGCAAGAGAGGCGGAGACCCCGAGAGGAGGGAGGATGGGTGGACTGGTGAGTCTGGCATGGACCAATCAGAATTCTGGGACTGGCCAATCAGAATACTCCATTGGAGTTCAGAACCTGACCAATCACAGGATCTTATTCAGATGCTGGGTTTCAGACCAATCAGAACACGGGATTCAGGTGGAATATTAGTTCCCCTGCAAAATAAGTCCCTCAGGGTGTTCCCCTGCAGCAAAAATCCCTCACTCTTCAATATAAAAGAAGGGGCTCTCCCCCCTCAATCCAACCTTTTGACACCAACTCAGAGGAGCCTGTTCTGATCTACCAGTTAGTAGCTTTTGGTTAGTGGTTAGTTAGTTAAGTAGTAGTAGAGTTATAAGAGAATAATTTCGCCTTTAAAGGTTGAGTGGTAGTGGTAGAGAAACAACAACAATTACAGTAACAGATTAGAGATAGTAGCAGTAGTAGTAGTAGTAGTAGTAGTAGTAGTATTAATAAATTTAGGAAGTTACAAGTGATTTAAGGGCTCTAAAAAACATATTGTAGAGCAGTTAGTCATTAAAAACTTTGTCATCATTAGCTCATTGTCAAACCATAACAATGGTTAGTGACATCATCTATAGGAATTAGTTAGTAGTAGTATCATTAGTAGTATTAAGGGTTATCCTTTCACATATTTAATCCCACTGGATTATTTATCCATCATAAGAAGTTTTAGTAGATCTGAAAGAGTGTTGAATAAGGTGATCTAGGTTTGATAGAGGCTACTATACATAGTAACTCTGTCTTGTAATCAGCCATCTATATTTAAATATTGATTCAAGATTCCTTATATTTGTGTAGTACTATTAGAGGGGCAGGTCTTTCAAACCACCCGTCAGTTGTAATAGTTTTTACCTAGTTAAGCAATTGATATCCCCCTCAGAGGATCTTTACCAAATATTATTATTTGTCCCACAGGAGTCCCACAACGTTTCTGATTTTATCAAAAATGGCTTGTCATTATTTGGCAATTCCAGCCACCAGCGCCTCATTGGAGAGAGTCTTTTCTAAGGGCCAACGAATTATATCGTGGCAATGCTCATCACTTGAATCCAAGAGTGTTGAAAAGCTCCTGTGCCTTAAGGACTGGGGTTGTTTGTTCCTCCACGAAAACTAAGTGGTATCTATTTTATGTTCTTTTTTTCTTTTTTTTTTCAAAACCTCAATTGTAATATGTAAATACACACTTATTTCCTTGCCGCCATGAAATAAAGAGCCTAAAAATTTCATATTTTTGCCTTTTTGGCCACTGTATCCTGTCCCAACTTCCTCCCAAGCTAACCTCACAACCACCCAGGGTTCGGGGGGTATCTTGAGGCCCATCCCGGACCCTGCACCCCGGGGAATTCCCCGGGGGGTGCAGTTCGGGTCTGCAGCCTTACCAGCAACAATCCGGTTTTTTAAGCCTGATGTGGCTTTTGCTACTGGATACATAAGCATGTCCAGAAAAAAAAATAAGGATTAATGGCAATTGCGACCAGTGAAATTAGATACATGGCACTTTAATTTTCTCAATGAGGTGTATTTATGGATTCATTTTATCTTTGATATTGCACTAACCATGGAATAAACAACTGATGAAGGAAATAATCCATTTGAATAACCCATAGTGTGCTAGAGTGCCATTCACTTGGCCAAACCTTTCATTTTTTCTCCTAGATTGCTACATTTACATAAGGATGTATTTTTTTGGAATTTACATCCAATCCAAATAGATTCCACCAACATAAGCATGTTTTTACAAAAAAAAAATTAAATTGCTACCACATGTCAAAAATTCATGAGAATCATTTAGCAAAAAAAAGATGAATTGCTACCGCTTACATGAGCCGGTTGAGTAGGGGGATTCCGGGGTCCTCACGACATATTCTCCACCAATTCTCCTGCTGAGATGGGCAATTGATTGGGTGAATACATAATTGAAAAAGACCTTGGTGCGCCACAGGCCTCGTGGAGCCACTTTGCATATTTTCTTGTACAAGTCGCATCTCAACTTTGACATCCAGAATTCTAACAGAGTCCAGAGAGCTGATTTCAAATTATGATCAGCCCCCCCTGCTTTCAACTGCTTATTGATTTTGGTGATTACTTTCTGGCGCTCCGGCTCGGTGTTTCCGTCTGCAGTCTTGCCCGCGTTCACATCCCCTTGAATGAGTGCTAGCGCTTCTGCTAAATGAAAACCAACCCCCCTCGCGTCCGGGACGATCGTATTAATCATCTCAACATAAAATAGAAACACTATCACTAGTTTTTTGTGCCTTTTACGCTTGATGTCTTCTGATTCTTGACACCAAGAATTGATCCTGGAGAGGTTGATCTGTATCTGGCTTTTCCAATGGGCAAACCAAACCCTCCGGTTTTGAATTAGGGTTTCTACTGCCAATAAACTGCTCTGGGTGTATTCCGGATCGTGCAAAAGGCGTGGCCCGGGGTTGTTTGCGATTCGCCACTTCAACATTTCGCAGAACTGGTCCTCTGACATCTTCAGTTCTCCTCCTTGTTCGCTAATCAAGTAGTAGGACTGTTTGTGCGCGACACAATCAAATTTCAATGGTTGCGCTGTGCCATCAAAGTTCCTTTCTCGGACGTTGGGCTGCATGTAAACGCCCATTAGTTTGATCCTTTTTTCGCCGCTATTTTCATTCGTCTGAGCAGGTGGAATAGGTGGGAGAGAAGAATCCAATTTGCGCTTAGAACAAACATAGGGAACTTGCTCTCTCGATAAGTTTATGTGGGTAGACATGTGATCTCGTAAGCTTGCAGCTGGGTTTTGTTCCCTTGCATCTGTGCTGAAATATTGTGAGACAGATGCAGAATTGATGTGGATCTCGTCTGGTGCCTTGGCGCACTTGATCATCAACATGAAACCTATAAGCAAGCGATATTTGAACCGCACGTCCTTCATGGTGTGATTCGGGATAGTTTCTTGTGATAACGGGGCCCAACATTTGGATTTCTGGAGTGATGTATTCCCTCTCATCTTCTATTCGTTTCAAGAACTGTCGTTGTCCGTCGTTTCAAAAAATTTAACCTGCGCGGCCCGAGGTTTGAGCGCCCCAAATCGATCGGAACGTGTCTCGAGTTGCCAGGCCGTCGTGCATACAGGAAGTCGGAACAGGTTTTCATAGCAATTGTTCCGGGCCATGGGGAAGTTTAGGTGCCGTACGGACCCCGATTAAGTACTTGAAATCCAAGAGACACGGTGTCATCCGAGCACTTCACAGTTGTGGTATTCAAAGACATATCTTGCAGTGACCCGTCACAATCAGGAGAGTTCCACCTCTCCATACTTCAGTTTCCTAGTGCAATTTTGGGCATAGAATATTTCACTGTTTGGTCTCCTTGATTGTATCCCGCCATCTGAAGGTATTGGTTGCAGAGAAATCTTGCAACGTCAAGTAGAAGGACTGGCAGAGCATGGATTCCGAGGATGAGTTGAGCGATGATCTTACCAAGTGACATGGTATTCATGAAACAGAATGATCGGTAAGAAGTAGCAGGATCTTGGGGTCGGAGTAAGATAAGTTAAGAAGCCAGCCTCCTTCAATCGATGAAGGGCCCCCATCAGCGCTAGCGCATGAGGCTCAACAGGGTGGGCTGCCAAAGAAGAGTCTCCTTGCGATAACGAGCGGAGGGGAAGACTGGAAGGCTGGAAATCCAGTCCATTGCGGCACATCGGTAACCAATATCTCCGCCGCCGGTTAAGCCTCTGGTTGATTTTGGACCAGCCCAGTCCTTGTTGAAGGATTTCGAAGCCGACCGACACCCCACACAGCCCTTCGTGACGGCCTGGCTCCCCCGCCTTGGGGTGCACGGCCTGCTGCTTGGCCACCGTGCACCGAGCAGGCTGATAGCCATGCCTATATAAGACCAACCATCTGGCATACTTCGTCTTGACTCTTCCCTCATCCAACTCACCCCACCTGACTTGATTGTACCTCCCTAAACCCAACCGAAAACACCTTCCAAAAAGACAACCATTCCTCCTCAAACCACTTGTACTACTAACCCCCTTCCATCCAGCACTCCTCCTTGTTACTTTTGATATAGAAATATAGGATGTCTTCAACCAACATTTACTCACTCGATGACTTTTCAATGTACTTGATGCCCAAGCGGGCAGCCCCCGAGTGCCCCCCTTGCCAGTCGGATGTTCTGCCATCGGTCTTCGAAGACGATGATGATGAGCTTTCCCAAGACGTGAGTGTGCTCTCGAAGGTAAACAAGGTTCTCCAAAAGATACTCGTGCGTTCCAAGCGTACCAAGTCCTCCTCTCCTAAGTTCTTCTCTCCTAGTCGTCTCCGTTCTTTCACTTTGTCTCGAGGAAGCTTGCGTTCTCCTGCTGACAGTCTCAATTCTAGTAATTAAGTTTCAAGTCTTACATTTATCAGTCATATCTGTTCAAAAGTAGTTAGAATTCTGTTTTAGTTTTTTTTCTCTCACTTTGGGTTGTCATCTGTTTCTGTCTTTTCTTGTCTCATTTCTCTTATCTTCATTTACTCCTCTCGAATGTCTCATTGTTCCTATCTTTTCATTGTTGTTCTTGTTGTCTTCTCTTGTGCCCCTTTCCTCTGTATCTGTCTCTTCTGTTACCCCTTTCGATTTCTCCTCCTTCCCCTTATTTCTCCTCCTTCCCCTTCTATTTCTCCTCCTTCCCCTTCGATTTCTCCTCCTTCCCCTTTTTCCTCTTTTCATTGTCTGAGCAGGATTGTTTGAGCCCTTCAAATAATCCCCACTTAACCCATGATAGGCAGCTCAATGTGCCTCGTTTGAAGCTGGGTGCATGTTGTCTCGCTGCAGCTTCAAGAAAACGCTTCCGATCCAGGTGGTAGCGGAGCTACCTGAGTCTTGAGATAGAAGCTCCCGGGCTGCTCGGCAAGGTTTTCTTCACGGCAAGCAAGACCTCTACCTGCTTTCCGCCCAGGTTTCATGTTCGGCAGTAAAACACTTTCCCTGCTTATCTCGGAAGCTTTCTTCTAGATAGGGAGGTACAATGTCCCATTGCTGGTGGAATTAATTCCTCTCCCCTTATCTGTGGCAAGTGGGAGTTGTCTCTGGGTGTGAAGGACGACTTCTCCGCGATGGAAAGCCCCCAGACCTGTTCAGAGAAGACAACTGAGTCCAGACAGCTGTATCGACTCGCGGAGGATCAAGATGCATCCCTACTGGTATGTCATCTGCATCTGTGCGGTCTTCATGTCCTGGCAGTGGGTATATTGTGCCCCAGCTTGTCGTCAAGGCTCGAGTCGGAGGAGCGATCAGACACCCGTCTTCGCCTACTTTAGTAGGAGTGCGCCGGCCGGTTCTATCCATTCGACAGCCAAGACTCATCAAGACACATCTCCAATGAACTATGCCAACAGCAAGGAGCCGTTCCAGCAACTCGATCGGTCATAATCGGGCGCTGTTTTATTTCCTCCAATCCTGAACCACAGACCTTGTTACGCGCGGTGTACAACTCGCCAACCTGAAGCATCAAGCTGTGAGAACTTGAATTCCGTCCGAAGGCTCAAATCATAGGGAATGGTTATGTCCTTGTGACGCAATCGTTGGGCGGTCGTCATAATCCTCCGAAAGCGCCTCCTCAACCCACTCGCTCTCATCTGGTCCAGTACCGTTTTCTCCAATTTAATGAGCCAAATTCTGTGTGTGAGAAGAACGGCTATCTTCCGCAGATAAGCGGCAAAGAACTAATTACAGCAGCAATGAGACACTTCATCTCCCTATCGACAAGCAGGGTGAGTATTTTACTGCCAAGGATGAAACCTCGGTGGAAACCAGGTGGAGGTCTTGCTTGCCGTGAAGAACACCTCGCCGAGCAGCCCGGCAGCTATCTCAAGGCTTGGGTATCTCCGTTACCGCCTGGATTGGAAGCTTCTCCTTGGATCTGCAGCAGGACGACATCCACGCAGCTGCCAACAAGACGAATTGAGCTGCCGATCTTGGGTGTAGCGGGGATTATTTGAAGAGCTCAAACAATCCGGGGATTATTTGAAGGGCTCAAAAAATCCCCCTCAGACAATGAAAAGAGGAAAAAGGGGAAGGAGGAAAAATCTAAAGGGAACGGAAGTGACAGATACAGCGGAAAGGGGCATAACAAAAGACAAACAGTAAAAAGAGAGGAAAAACGAGACATTCACGAGGAGGAGATAAAGATTAGAGAAATGAGAGAAGAAAAAACAGAAACAGATGATAACCCAAACTGAGAGAAGAAAAACTAAAACAGGAATCTAACTACTTTTGAACAGATATGACTGATAAATTTAAGACTTGAAACTTAGTTACTAGAATTGAGACTGTCAGCAGGAGAACGCGAGCTTCCTCGAGACAAAGTGAAGGAACGGAGACGGCTAGGAGAAAAGAACTTGGGAGAGGAGGATTTGGTGCGCTTGGAACGCACGAGTATCTTTTGGAGAACCTTGTTTACCTTCGAGAGGACACTTCCGTCTTGGGAAAGCTCATCATCATCGTCTTCAAAGACTGATGGCAGAACATCCAACTGGCAAGGGGGGCACTCGGGGGCTGCACGCTTGGGCATCAAATACATGGAAAAGTCATCGAGTGAGTAAATGTTGGTTGAAGACATCCTATATTTCTATATCAAAATTTACAAGGAGGAGTTCGGGATGGAAGAGGGTTAGTAGTACAAGTGGTTTGAGGAGTAGTGGGTGGATTGTTTTTAGTGGAGCTTTTTTGTGGTGAGTGTTTGGGATGAGGGAAGAGGCAGTTTACAAGATAGGTGTCGTTATATAGACATCGCCATTCAACTTCAGGTTGGCAACGAAATCAGGAATATTCTCATTCAGACCAAAGAATCAGTGCATGGTGGCCGTGGCTGATGCCGTGCACACCACGGCCGGGTGGCCAGGTGGTGGTAGAGGGATTTTCGGTCTATTTCACAATCCTCCTCCATGAGCTGGACTGGGCCAAAGACGAAGCTTCCCTGGCAACGGAGATGTTGGCTCACCGACCGGTTGGCTTCCATGGACTGGATTGGCTGGACACGTGCATTCCCCAGTAAGCTTCACCTGACGCCGTTCCAAAAGGGACTAGTCTGGGCCAAAGATGAGAGCGCAACATCAGCGCTATTGGGCCATTGTGACTCACCCAGCCCGCTGCTGCCTAACAACTAAGAAAACAGGCACAGCTAGCCTTGCGCAATCATCGAACAATTCAATTCTAGATGGCAGCCGGTCAGTATTCCAGTTAGTCCGCCGGGATGCTTTGCTAGGTGATGACTTCTCCTACCCAGTCACCATATCGGTATTGGTGTCCCAGGTCCCGGAAGTCTCATAACGCAGCAGAGCTCCGACCGTCCAGACTCCCGCTTATTCAGTTGGCATTTTTGATATTGTCGGTATTGAATTTGATTGCCATTATGATATATTGAAGTAGTAAGCTCGAGTAGCACGCACCAACAGACGGCCTTGGTCGTTGAAAAGCTTGCAGCGTCAAGAAGAAGGACAGGCAAAGCATAGATTCCGGCAATGGCTTTGGTGATGAACTTACCAAGTGGAGTGGAATTGATGACACAGGAAACTGAGCGGGAAGAGGTGGGAGCTCGGGATTGGATCAATTCGTGAAGAGTCACATTTATGTCGAGCCATGAGGCCTAGGAGCACGAGCTGCCGAATGGAGGACTTCTTGCAATTGCCAGCAGAGCCAAACACTCAAAGCTGCTGGCATGGGTTCTGTGTTCTGAGGCTCACTCAACGAGTTGCCAGGCTTTAAATAGTTTCAGTGCCAACAGGGGGGCTTCGGACTCTTCCACCCGTCCTCAACTACAAACGAGCCTGGGGACCCATTGGAACGGCATCCAGGTGAAGTTTACTGGGGAATGCACGTGTCCAGCCAAACCAGTCCATGGAAGCCAACCAGTCGGTGAGCTAACATCTCCGTCGCCAGTGAAGCTTTGTCTTTGGCCCAGACCAGCTCATGGAGGATTGCGAAATAGACCGAAAATGCCTCTACCACCACCTGGCCACCCGGCCGTGGTGCGCACGGCCTCAGCCACGGCCACCATGCGCTGATTCTGTCGGTCTGAATGAGAATATTCCTGATTTCGTTGCCAACCGGAAGTTGAATGGCAATGTCTATATAAGGACACCTATTTCGTAAACTGCTTCTTCCCTCATCCCAATCACTCACCACAAAAAAGCTTCACTAAAAATAATCCACCCATTGTTCCTCAAACCAATTGTACTACTAACCCTCTCCCATCCAGAACTCCTCCGTGTTACTTTTGATATAGAAATATAGGATGTCTTCAACCAACATTTACTCACTCGATGACTTTTCAATGTACTTGATGCCCAAGCGTGCAGCCCCCGAGTGCCCCCCTTGCCAGTCGGATGTTCTGCCATCGGTCTTTGAAGACGATGATGATGAGCTTTCCCAAGACGTGAGTGTCCTCTCGAAGGTAAACAAGGTTCTCCAAAAGATACTCGTGCGGCCCAAGCGCACCAAGTCCTCCTCTCCTAAGTTCTTCTCTCCTAGCCGTCTCCGTTCTTTCACTTTGTCTCGAGGAAGCTCGCGTTCTCCTGCTGACAGTCTCAATTCTAGTAACTAAGTTTCAAGTCTTAAATTCATCAGTCGTATCTGTTCAAAAGTAGTTAGATTTCTGTTTTAGTTTTTTTCTCTCACTTTGGGTTATCATCTGTTTCTGTCTTTCTTCTCTCATTTCTCTTGTCTTCATTTCCTCCTCATGAATGTCTCGTTTTTCCTTTCTGTTTACTGTTGTGTGTCTTCTGTTATGCCCTTTTCCCCTGTATCTGTCACTTCTTTTCCCTTTCGATTTTTCCTCCTTCCCCTTTTTCCTCTCTTCATCTTCTGAGGGGGATTGTTTGAGCTCTTCAAATAATCCCCGCTACATCCATGATCGGCAGCTCAATGTGCCTCGTTTGAAGCTGCGTGGACGTCGTCTCACTGCAGCTTCAAGGAGACGCTTCCGATCTAGGCGGTGACGGAGCTACCTGAGTCTTGAGATAGAAGCTCTCGGGCTGCTCGGTGAGGTTTTCTTCATGGCAAGCGAGACCTCCACCTGGTTTCCGCCGAGATTTCACGCTCGACAATAAAATACTCTCCCTGCTTGTCTCAGAGGCTTTCTTCTAGATAGGGAGGTACAATGTCCCATTGCTGCTGGAACTAATTCCTCGCCCCTTATCTGCGGCGAGTGGGAGTTGATTCTGGGTGTGGAGGACGACTTCTCCGCGGTGGACAGCCCCCAGACCTGTTCGCCAGAGAGAAGACCTATGATTTGAGCATTCAAGTTCTAACGGCTTGATGTTTCAGGTTGGCGAGTCGTACACCGCGGGTAACGAGGTCTGTGGTTCAGGATTGGAGGAAATAAAACAGCACCCGATTATGACCGATCGGGTTGCGGGCACGGCTTCTCGTTGTCGGCGTGGTTCATTGGAGATGTGTCTTGATGAGTCTCGGCTGTCGAGTGGATAGAACCGGCCGGTGCACTCCTACTGCGGTAAGCTAAGACGGAGGTGCGATCGCTCCTCCGATTCGAGCCTTGACAAATTGTTGCGATGTGGTCTCCAAGAGGTGACAACCGAGTGTTTTCTTCTTCTAGCCAGGTCAAGCAATGTGATGGTCATTGTTGTGCAGACTGCAGAGTCAGGCCGAGTCGGTCTTTTTAGTTTTTTTTTTACGTCGTCACTCGGCTCACACGCGCGTTTGGATGTTGACGTGACACGTACGCGTTACATAAATAATTTGGCGGAGACGCGTCATAATAAACATCGGCGTTCCGTATCTGGGGTGGAATTCTTCATATCATCCAAGCAACTTCCAAGTCTTCCCCACTCCCATCTGTCTCACAACCACCCCCCTCGCCCCGAAATCATTAATTCCTTCTGCAATCAACCTCCCCCAAGAACCCTCTAATACTCCCCCTTGGCTTTTTGGTTTCGCTTCGTAAGTACAACTGTCCACCCCATCCATCTTTACATTGTGGAAACAGCTAGATGAATGTTGATCGGTGTGGAACTCATTCTGGCTTCCAGCACACGTCTTGTCGTCAAAGAAAATCTTGTCGTCAAAGAAAACTCGTCGATCCAACCGTCGCTCCCAGCTAGCTCTCCATCAACCACTCCTCAGTGGGCGACGATGTCTACTAGCTTCACCGATCCTAACACATTTCGGCTCTCTTCAATGTGTGTAATCTTTTTGCGAGGTTGATCTTCAAGATGATCGCGCTGAAATTCACGGATTGTAACCAAAAAAAAAAAAACGTTCTGAAGTCTCAGCCAACCGTTTTTCTTGATCACTGCAATCTCTCAGGTCATCGCATGGACACTCACATTCATCGCTCAATGTCTGGCTGAAGCACGGTATCACTCATCACTTGACTCAGACGGTGCAAAGCCCACAGGTACGCCAATTGGGATCGGCTGGTTTGGGATATTTTATCAGCTTTTTATTCTTTACCGGGTCCTCAGCAGTGTGGGTTGCCAGTCAGAGTACCAAGCTCGTGAACCAATCGCAACCTTGGTCGCGCTGAATGTCGTGATAGGAATTCTGTGCAGCAACTCGGCCATCTATACCCATCATGAAGTTGCTCTTTCCTTATACGGCTATGGATGGATGATATTGTCCGGCCTTAACGTAAGTGAAGCCTTACAAAAAGCACCGAAGCATGGAAGCATTACTTATCCCTACACCTCGCTCCACCCGCAGCTAGCATGGCTGCTCTATTTCACCTCATCAGATGAATCGCGACTTTTGTCGCTTCTCAATCCAGGGTTCAAGCGAAAGCAACTCATCCGCTCCAGCATCAATCTCCGTCGCTCTGTGTCATACTCAAATTCAAACTTGCCTAACGTTACATCAGAACTTCCCGGCCATTATTCTGGCTCTCATCAAATTTCTCTGGGAGCGAATCAAGTAACCGAGTCGCGATCTAGCTGGCACAATGAAAAGCAGGCCAACGATGTGACTTCTGCACTTCTACCATCTAATCAACCATACCTACGTGAGGGCTATTATGGCGATTATGATCCTCAAAGAATGCTTCCCAATAATCCGCAGGAAACCCCAATAGCAAACAACACTGGTACAGCGCCTCAGATTCAGCTTGGATCGCAGTTCAACATTTCAGGTTTACAACCGCAAGACGTGAACTCCTATTCCCAACCGCATCAGCCGAGTGATAACCAAGCAGACCAACAACAACTTATTGACTCCAACGCGCATCGCCCAGAACCGCCTTCTAATATGCCGCGGGTGAATTTCTCCGTCGCATCCGAACCCCGTGACTCGGCATCGTATCTTCCAGCTCCCAGTGTCAACTTTGCGGGGATGCCTCTTATCGATAGGACCATATTGAACCAGGCGTACCGACAGGAAGAGCTGCGAAGTGTGACGCTTACCGATAGCGCGACACCAACCTCGCCCGGCTCCTCTCAACCGGCCGAGTCGACCAAGAAGGCCAAGGCGCTGTATACATGTCAGTATTAAATCATGGTTGCGTCAATTTCGCAAACTGTCGGTTGACATGGATTGCTACACAGATCGAGCTTCACCCACCGACCCCAATGAGATGGGCTTTGACAAGGGGGAGGTCTTGGATATATTGAATGACTCCGGTAGGCCACCACGGCACCATTGACTTTCATCCAATTTGACATGGCTGACTCTAACCTTATCGTTGCCCATTACAGGCAAGTGGTGGCGAGCAAGACGCACTACTGGCCAGTCAGGAATAGTGCCGTCAAATTACCTGCAAATGCTACCCAATCCATAATATCTTATCACACTCGCTCATTCCTCTCGTGGTCACCTTGCACACCTTCCCAAAGCGCTTCCTTGCTTTTTGTTTGTTGTGAACATCCTTGCGTAGTATAGTTGGGTCCAATTATTCATCATCTTCAACATGGGCCAAGATGCGACTTCTCCGAGATATTATCTTTACGCCGCTGTAAAACCTCTTCATATGCTCCCTGTACTTTTGTCTCCCTGACCTGGACATGTCTGTTATGTGTTTTATCACCCAAACTCTTTTCTTGCCCCTGTCATGAGTCTACTTTCACACATGTTTCTTTCGCATTGATTAGTTGTTGGAATTTCCTTGAAGCTTTTCCTTTAGTAATCTTATTGCACTAGAATCATCGAATTACCTGGGCCGGGCCTTATCCATGGGCCCTTTTAACAGTCTCCATGTGCAATGTAAATCCTAGTGTTGTATCTTGTGGTAACACAAACAGCGAAAGTCGGGCACCTATGCACTCTGGTAACATATCTTGATAGGACCGCATCTTTTACATACCGGCGCCAGGAGAGCTCCGCAGGTGTGGGTCATGGTAGGGTGGCGGTAGGTTCTACCCTCACCAAAGGGTGCCGGTCATGGTAGGGTGGCAGTAGGTCCTGCCTTCCATAGGCCTGAGGGTTCCCATTACCCTACGCTCAGGTCCACAGGGTCAAGTGTTGCTAGAATAAGAACAGTTCAGTTTTCTTGGTGGAGGCAACACTATATGGTTGTCATAACAGACGAGATGGATTTCGAATCGACTCAAGAGGGCGACATCAGTAAAAAATAGCATAATATTTTACGTCTACATAAGGTACACTGTCCATTCAGCTTTACTATCACAGAATTGTAGCACTGTTCTATGTGTTACCCTTTGCAGCCAGCGAGTTTGAAGCGCTCCATGCTGGGGATGTCTGGGGGGGTTTTGGGTGCGGAATGGGGCTCTAAGGGAGGATGCCGCCGGGGATCTCCTGAAAGTCAAAAGCTCCATCGAGCTCGCCGCCGAGGTTGAAGTTACGGAGGTTGATACCAAACTCCGCGAACAAGTGACCATCCAGATGAAGCTCTCCAAACAGCGAATCAAGATCAATATGGCTGGAACTGCAGATAATCTTGATTGAAACCAGGAATGTGGGGAATTGTTTGAACACTGCTGAAGAGTAGAAAAAGCACGTCAGTTAGAGGGGGGGGGGAGTAAGTTTGACTCTGCAAACTGAAAATACGCTCACCATGGACAGAGGCCCACCACTGGTCACCATAGTTCGCCTGTCCAGTAAGGATGATCTGCTGCCACGACGTGAATATCTGAGTAAGTATCTCCTTGAAGCGGATCTGCCAATACCACAAAAGAAAAGACTCAGTTTGCTGAATTAAATGCTAGGAGAAGATTGAAGCAACAAACTGAAATCGCGCTGTTGGAGAACAACCCATTGCAGGAGGAGCAAGATCCATAGGTAGAGATAGTGGCTTGGACCGTAGCCTGCAGGGAAGCGATAGCTTGAACTGAAATCTTGATGGAAGAATATTTGCTGTGTTTGAAAGGTGGGCAGCTGCTCCGACCGCTGGCTGAACTCCCGCGGGACTGGCCTCGCCTCGTCCAGCTGCTGGTAACTCATGTGATGTTGGCGACGTGACTGTTCCAGACTCCGGATTTGTGCCATTGGTGGCGGGTGCTCCGACCGCCGGTGTGCTTGCCTTAGGATTAGGTGTGCGTCCGATATCTGCTGTTGGGAATGTAACTCCAAGCGCTAAATAATTACCGCTAAGGTTGGCTGGTCGGGCGGCTTGATTCCCTGGTTACTACTGCCGCGCGGGTATGATCCTACAGATGTAATTGGTTTGGCGCCTGTAGACAGCGAGGTCCCGTTGCCAAATGCTGGTTTGCCGGCTGTGATTACTGGAGAGACTGCCGCAAGTGAGGAGCTCGCTGCACCAGCCACCGGCGTGAGTTAAATTTACCGGCGACATGCCCATTAGAAAATATCCAGACGCACAGAAAGTTCGAGTCCCACACTGAGGAACAATTCAAAGTTCAAATTAAGCTCCGCCAACAATCCTTTGAGGTCAAGTTTAACGGCAACCGCAATGTCGTGAATCGCAACTAGGAGCTGATCAAGCTTGGCAAATGCCGCTAGAGAAGGGTGAAGTCGGCACTTGCAAGACGTAAAAATCGTAAGCATCATGAGGCCAACCTTTGAAAGATACACTCTACTCGGCCGTGTACAGCTGTTGCCCTATTGTCAATAACTCTTTGCCAAACTTGGAATATCAAGCTGATTTGCAGCTGAAATTCCGTCTGTGATAGCGTGCAGAGAGATTAGTGTTTTTTTTTTTCGCGGCGGGTGACAATAAGTTGACTTACGCGTAGGAAACCAGGATGACTCATAGTAGCGCACGTGTTGCAAGTTCCATAACAAGAGATTACAGACTGAACATTAACGTGTAAGCTTCCAATAGCTTGCAGGGCAGTTGAGACCGTGGGGTGTTGATTGAAAATGGCTAGCAACTTTCCGAAGGCAATGGGAATAGTTTTCCAAGCATCTACAATGGCCGGTACTCCTTGGTCAGAGTAGGTGAGACCATTGGAGTTCCTAGCGCTTGTGTTTGGAGAATTGTTAGTCGGGGATGGTAAATTGTCCACAGGCAATTTTCCATGGGAAACACTGCTTTGAACGCTTCCTTGAGACAGTAGACCAGCCTTCTTGGTAGTGTCGGCATTGAGCTTGATATACGCAGCAAGGTCAATCTTAACGTCAAGAAACAGCTGGTAGTTGATGTTGATGCCCCGGAATATCTTTTCCAACTCAATTCGTAGAGAAGTGCACATGTTGTACACCATGTTCAAAAATGAGTCGAATGCGCTAAATTCCACAACAAAGACAAAAAGTAGTGAGTTGATAATGACACGATGGCAAAGGGCGATTTGATGCTTACAGCCAATGAGGCTCTTCCACTGTTCCCCATACTTCTGCGATCCGTCAAGAAGGACGCTCTGCCAGCTAAGAAAAATTTGGCGGATGATTTGTTCCAATTCGAGCTAGAAAAGCAAGCGATAGAGCCTTAGTCAAAAAAGCCACGCTCAATGGAGGAATTCCGAGCCAGTCCACCAAACCTACGTAGTAAGAGCTTTGAACGCCCAAGGAGCGAGAGCCTTTGCATAAGCTATGTTGAGAGACCACAAGTTTCGTAGAGCTTGCGAGGGTAGCTATCGGCGATCGCCTCTATGGCTTGTCTAGCCGGAGGACGCTGTTCAAAGGTGGCGCGACATTTCGAAAAGGCCCAAGGGATCGCAGACCATCCTCGGACGGGGTCTATAGAGAACTCTACTTCACCAGCACTGGTCCAACCCGAAGGGTCGGAAAGGGGATGTTAATTTTTGCAAAGCATTTTTTGCAACGCTTGTGCATTGCAAAACTGTAAAGTTGCAAATTTACATTTACTCCCCTCATACGTGAATGTCGACACAGCACCAATGCCCTATCAATGCCAGGTTGCATCAGACACTGCAAGCGATGCAGAATCAGGTAAGAGTCTCCAATGTAACCGTGAAAGCAGCCCACCAACGCAATCATGTTGGCAGTGAGAAAACTTGACTTGCCTTATCTCATTCGAGAGAATTTGGGCTGAAATCAACCTAGTAAAATTGGCTGAAATGAAATGATTGAATATAATTACAAGACACACTTTGTGTTGATATAAATCTGCTCATCTCAACCAATTTCAAAAAGGTAAAGAGTTTATGGTGAGATGGCAGGGAGGATGTTTTTAATAAAAATGAAAAGCCACACAATTAATTTCTGTAAAAAGGACCTTTCAACTCAAACTCA
>SMGU01009486.1:0-12289 GCA_004348175.1 Puccinia novopanici
GACGAGTGTTACACACCATACCTCAAAACACACATTTTCAATCTGCTTTTAAATTGCCCAGCAAGTCACAGAAATGTTTTTTTAAATCCTTGTGATTATCATATGGTATGTACTTATACTGCAATCCCAGTAAAAAACACAAGAATATTAAAGCGCACACTTGTCTTTATCTCTCGCAAGCAAGCAGAAAAAGAAGCCAATAATACACAGCTGGGGAGACCTCATGCATCTTTCTTTCGTGTATCTGTATGTATGTATTTATATATGAAATATATTTATCCAACATGAGACAAGCAGTCATGGATGCGACATCGGAAAGCGGGGTTTTTTTTTTTTTTGGTTTGATGAATGGTTTCGTTAAAGCGGGAGATATTCTTTCTGGTGCACCAAGTCGGCCGGAGACAAGTATCCAACAATGGTAGCGCAAATGACGTGCCTCAATCATGTTTGATTGAGACCCGGCGGATATGTAGTCTTCAAAGCAGGAGTAGATCGAGCCATGAGAAGAGCGTGAATAGACCTGGATCGTTCGGACTACCAATCATAATTTGCTATGATGGTGTTCGTACTAGTAACAAGCAGCTTCAAATCAGTAAAATACATTGATTCTTGACAAACAGGCCATTGAGCTGAACTCACCCTGATAACTTTATCAAATGCTTGAATGAGATCATTCTTCAGATCCTGGAAGTCTTCTAATCCAACGCTCACGCGGACTGTCGTGGGCATTCTTTATCAGCTACAGAAATCTGGTCTACATATGGCTGTTACACAAATAGAGAGGCACATACCAATGCGAGGGTCTGCGGAAGGCTCAGTTTGCACCTGGTGCTGAATGAGCGATTCTACTCCGCCGAAAGATGTTGCAGGCTATTGCAAGGTCGGGAAGGAAGGCATTAACAAATGGAAATAAACTCAAGGGAACGAGGGGATGATTCAACACACGATGAAAAGTTTGGTGAGGTATGGAAGCCATTTGGCATGAATGGGCCGTCGAAGCATGAAGGAGAAACATGGCGAGCCGCCTCCCATCATTTGACGAGGCTCGTTGGTTTGAGGATCAAACCCGACCCAACGGCCGCCATCCTGAAAAGAAGAATGCCAGACGCGCAAGATGAGTCGGCGGAGCTCGTCGGGGTCGGTGTCGGAGCGATAATCGCGTTCGGTGAGGCTGTTCAGCCAGACGGCCAATCGGGTGGCCGTATCGGACTGATGAATCACGCGGAGCTGCAGGGTCTTGATCGAGCGCAAGAGCAGCCAGCTTTCCAGGGAGCCGGGCAACATCCCGAGATGCGTGCGATCGTTCCACAACCGGCGCCATCGCGAAGGATTCGACTTGTGGGTCACAAGAATCCCACATAGCGTGTCGGAATGGCCGCCAAAAAACTTTGAGCCACTGTATAGCACCAGGTCGGCTCCGAAGGCAAAGGGATTCGATAGTGGTGGAGGTGCAAGACTCGAGTCCACCAGGAGCTCGGAACCTGCCGCACATTGACGCACTTTTCTGGCATCTGCTCTCCTTCCAGACATATAGAAGACCTTTCGTCAGTCCCGGAGTAGTCGTACGATGGGGGTATTGTAAAAGCTTGAAAGGAAGAATCCTACTACTCAACAGGCTTGGATATCCCTACACTCCCCCGTCGGGTTCACTGGGGTCTCCAGCCAGACTAGGACCCTCAAGCTGGTCTCCGGAAGAGGGTAAGAATCATCGAGATCTATCACTTTCACCTCAACAGAATTCCTTTCATTCATACCCCTTAACTGGCAGTACCGCTTGATGGTCTGAAACATGGAAGTCAATACAGAAAGTGGGTAAGCTTGCGCGTCAGAGCGTCATCATAAGCGGAGAGACCAATCGAGATAAAAACTTTATATACTTCATGGCAACCTCGATAACCATCCCGGATCGCGATCACGTCAGGGCTAAGTAACATCAATGCCGCAAAAGCGGCAGAAAGTCCGGATGAATAGACTAGTACCTCTCCGTTCTGCAGAGTTGTAAAAACAAATGAGACATCAGACGCATTCACATCGAACGCATTACTAAACACTGAGAAGATCATGGTCTCCTTACTAGGATACTCCCAAGAGTACTTTCCGTCGTGGCCAAGACCGGGTGAGAATACCTAGATAGCATCGTATGTAAGTTAGCACATAGATAGAGGAAATGAGGCAATCTGAGCCTACCTTCTGTAAGCATGTAAGCTTGTGGCAAGATGATTCTCGAGCGGGGATCTAGACGAGTGAGCCGAGCCTACAGAACCAGCGACAAGGCTGTTGGGATGCTTGGAGCTGAGGTTTGAGGGGGAATGTAACTCTCCCAGTTTCTGCTGAAGGGCGACGAGGTCGGATGGAGGTTGGATGCGGAAGGTAGTCGAGACGGAAATGTCCGGGCCGACGGCCTGGCCGAAAGCTCGGGTGGTAAGATCCTGCAACTCGGAGCCTTCGGGATGGATAGCTCGCGTCAACGGGCTGCGCGACACAACCACACCTCGGGCTGACGTTTTCCTGCTAGATTCAGACATCTTTTCTTCCCGCGGACAGTCCGTTTAAAGAGGTGCAAAGGAGATCTTGGCGGAAGAAGACTGAAGACTTGAGTGCTAAAACTGGAACTTTGGATGAGGAAGGGAAGAAAGCCACAAGATATTTGTATCTCCGCAAGATATTTATTAAATATCTGCTGCTGTATAGGACACTGTCATATAACTTTCGTTGGCGCATAAAGCAGTGCCCAAACAAACGTAGGCCCTTTGAGAGTGGGCAGGGGCTTGTATGATCATCATGACATGCATAGTAAACGACACGGGTACAAACATTTGCAAACATGGATTCTGGGTTCAATTCTTTAAAATGAACTGACATGGACTGACAGGCCCATACAAATATCCGGATGAGATAATGACACCCACTCCGGGTCTTATGGACCACCGCGGTGGCCGTGGCGAGCTTTCATATGTGAACAGTGATACGGTGCCCTGGAGGGAGATCTCACTTTGAGAGGGCAACCGCAGACGGACGGACATCCAAAGTTCCAACCCCGCTTGCGAAGTGCGATGTAAATATCCAACCCCTCAAGTTCCTCGTGGCTGGAGTACCGCTGTGTATCAGCAGAGGGTTTTTTTATGCGCGAAGGGAACCAAATCCCCCCTTGCTTCTGGCTTTGCGGGAGGGACTTATACATGTGCCTCCATGGATGGGCGCTATCGTCAGGTTTGTTTTTTGATAAGGCAGATATTCTGGTGTCATCTTGAGTGAGCACCTAAATAACCTAGTAAAAGTGGGTTTGTTGTAGCTTTTAAAGTGCTACAAGAAGCTTAGGGGAAATCAGCCAAGGATCATTGCAGGGATTTTGTTCTCCACATTCAAGAAGTGATGAGTGCTACACCAAAAGTCACTTGACCACATTTTGAATGTCAACAGTAGAGATCAGTCTGGTTCACATGTTAGCTTGAACACCCTTAATCCAATTAATTAAAAATTAACCAGCTCACCCAGTCAAATTGGAAGGCACTGCAAGGTACACCTTTTCCTTGCTGATTTATAGCCTAAACATGGCACCTGTGCACCACAAAATAGGTTAATGAGTCTCTTGCTGACAGGGGACGTGAGGGCAAGTAAGGTTGAGGACCATCCATGCAGCAAGTTGCCTATGCATTACATGCAAAAAATTGATTCAACAAGGGGACTAGTTGCAGCTGGAAATACCTTGATGTCTGGGACTAGTTGCAGCTGGAACAACTTTCATGGTGGTGTCAACCAATTTTGTGTGGTTGCACACCAAAGGCTTTGAAAGGTAATTGTAAATACAACTCATCAGTCATATGGAAACAAGTCCCTGGGTATTGGCTAGCTTCTGGAGCACCCTGAAAACACCCAGTGAGCTGGTGCTTCTATTTTTTTTATTGTGGGCTCAAACAGCACAGCTCTTGAAGGAGAACTGGAGAAGCTATTATGTTTAGAAGACTGCCCTTGATAGTTCAACAGAGGGATGTAGTCCTCATTGTTTAGGCTGTTAGACAGTTATGCTTAAGAGCAAGCTTATGTGTTTTTTTTTAATGTAGAAATACCATGGAGAATCAAAAGAAACAGGCAAATAGTGATGAGATAAAAGACACTGGGACAGCAGGAGGATTCTGGGACAGCACATGGATCATGTGGAAGAATGACATCATTAGCACATGATAGAAGACTGGAGACATAGAGATGAGAAAGAGAGAGGATAAATACAACAGGAAAGAAACAAAGGAGAGCTTCATACCTGGGACAGCATGTGGATGATATGGAAAGATGAAGAAAGCACTCCTTCCACATGTGCTGGCCCAGATAACCTACAAGACTGGTGACATGAGAATGAAATGACTGTGACATGTATGCAGCACACAAAAACTGTGAAATGAAATAAACAAGTTTTTTCTGCAGTGATGGCAGTAGTGAAATTTGTAGAAAAGGAAAAACAAAGTTGCTGTTTTGCTTCTCAAGTATTGCTAGACAGCCTTCAATGGTCTTCTCTTCATCACTAGTGGTGGCTGGATCGACATCAGGGAGGCTCTCAGTTGTGTTTCTCTCAAGGGGGCTCTTGGTATTTTTGGAGCTCTTGGTATTCACAATGGTGGGCCAGCTACGCTACCCATAGCATTAGTTTAGTGTAGTGTTAGCTTATTAAGCTACACTACATTAAAGCTACTGTTAGCGCCAATTTTTGAAAACTAACGCTACAGGTTTTTTTTTAAAAAAAAAATAGCATTAGCATAGCGTTAGTTGTGCGCCCCAAAGTACAACTAATGCTAACCAGATTTCCTGTTAGCAGTTTTGTAGCGGTGTTAGCAGTCAAAAAAGCTACGCTAACCTGTAGCATAGTGGATGTATCAGCTACGCTAATCTGTAGTGTAGCGGATGTATCAGCTACACTAACCTGTAGCGTAGCAGATGTATCAGCTACACTAACCTGTAGTGTAGCGGATTTATTAGCTTCACTAACATGTAGCAAAGTGGCTGTATGAGAAAATTTTGGAAACTTAACTTGTCTTTAGCATAAATTTGACTAACACTAAGCCAACCAAGTAAAGAAAAAAATTCAGTCACATCAAAAAAAAAAGGGGGATGTTCACATCATTTGTTGTTGTTTTTTTACTTTGCTCATTTTTTCAATTTTTTCAATTTTTTCAATTTTTTCAATTTTTTTTTTTTTTCCAATTTTTTTTCAGCTGTAGTGTGGTAGAAGGCTTATATCTATGATCAAAATTGCTTTTATTAGTATATCTTGAGTCATAATTTGAGATGTCTGATGTGAAATGTGGTCCACAGGGTTCAATTATCTAATTGGACCCAGTGGATCACATTTGACCTCAGACAGATCAAATTTTGACTCTTGCTCTACCATATGAGAATAAAAACCTGGAATAGCAACATCAACCATGACTAAATGTCTCAATACATAAATTTTTTAAATTATCAAGCTCCTTCATTCTCTTTCATCACATTTTATTTAAAACTCATTCATCATTTGTCTTTCAATCACTCATTCTGTTTCATTTCTGACAGACTACTCAATTCCAGAGTACTGGGGGTCAGTTTGGTTCCCAGGAAAGGTATTGAGAGTCTTAAAAGTCTAAATCTGGTTGATCTTTCACTTCTCCTTTGAAATAAATTTAATTGTTTTCATGTCTAAAAGACAATTATTGAGTACTGGGGGTCAGTTAGGTGCCCAGGAAAGTTTTTGAGAGTCTTGAAAGTCTGAATCTGATCCATCTTCAACCTCTACCTTGAACTCAATTTGATTGTTTTCATTTCCAAAAGACTTCTCAATTCTGAAGTTAGTAATCTATTTGATTTTTTGATGAATTTATCTTTTATCACAAAAATCTTAGTCATGTGTTTGTTTCAGTGATTTGGTGTAGAGTAGCAGCCCACTTTTGGTCCTAACATTCAGTTGTTAGCTGTTTGTTAGTTCTGTAGTGCAGCGTAGCGTATCTCTGATTAAGCTACGCTACACTGTCTGTTAGCTGGGAAAAAGCTACGCTAAAAATTCTTCAAAATTCTGTTAGTTCAAGAAAAGCTACGCTAACTGTTATTGTAGCAGAAAATATTCTCAGCTAATGCTACAGAAAAATTTCAAGGAAAATTTTCCGCTATGCTAACTGTTAGTGTAGCGGATGAATATCTCAACTAACGCTACACAAATTTGGAAGAGAAAAAAAAACACTACACTAATGGTTATTGGCCATCTAGCGTAGTGTAGTGTAGCAGCCCACTGTTGGTACTCATGGGTTCTTCTTTTTGACTGATTTATTCTTCATCTTCATTTTTTTCTTCAATTTTTTGATTTTTCCCCTTTTTTCAAGTATTTCCTGGGTGATTTGAAAGAGAAAGGGTTCTAGGGTAGCTTGAGTGGGTGAGCTGGGCGCTTCTGGTGACATGTTGGGTTCTGGGTGGTGTGTGTGTGGTGTTTTGTGGCGTGTGTTGTGGTGTTGTGGTGTGCTGTTTGGTGGGTGTTGTGTAGGTGAGTGTTGTGTAGGTGAGTCGGTTGCTGAACTTGAATTTAGGGTCTTCAACATACAAACCACCTGAATTTAAGGTTTGAACCACCCCAGCATCATGAGGACATCAGGGTAGGTTTCACCTTCAAAAAATTGCAAGCATGGGTTGCAGGTTGAATTTCTTAAAATTCAGAATATTTTTTATGTATTTTTTTGGGGGTAAAATTGAAGCATATTTGATGATGATAGCTTTTTTTCCTAAACATTTTAGGATTCAGAATTTAATGGTCAAGTTCAATTTTCCCCCAAAAACAATTATTTTAATATTTTTGGCACTACAGCTGTATTTCTGAATGTGTTTTTAGATTGAAAAGCAATTCATTTTGTTCATTTTAAATTTTATTCCAACATTTTCAAAAGTTTAAAAAACAATGGTTAAATTTCTTTCAGTTTCAATTCAATAAATCTCACTTTCTTCGGGGTGTCACTTTTTTGGGGGCTTTTTCCACATTTTTTTTTCACAGAATTTATTAAATTTAACCTTAAATAAATTAAACCATTTTTTTTGAAACTATTGAAAGTGGGGGAGCAAAACTTAAAATGACCAAAATCAATTGCTTGCATTGTCAATCCAAAAAAAAAAAAAAAATTTCAGAAATCCAGGTGTATTGCCAAAAATATTAAAACATTTTTTTTTGGGGGGAAAAATGAACTTGAACATTAAATTCTCCATCATAAAATGTGTAGTAAAAATTTTGTTTATCATCAACTATTCTTCAAGGTGACCCCCAAAAAAATTAAATATAAACAATATTCTGCATTTTAAGAAATTTGACCTGCTACCCCCCTTGCAATGCAGTTTTTGAAGGTGCAACCCACCCTGATGTCCTCATGATGCCAGGGTGGTTCACACCTTCAAATCAGATGGAATGCATGTTGAAGACCCTGAATTTATTTCTGAAGAGTTGACAACCACAAGATTGACTGTGCAACTCCCACAACACGTGTTGGGCGAGGATTTCCCAGTGACTCCAATATCTGTGCTTGGATTTAGCACAACGACTCCCCTGGACTCAATTTTAATTTAGTAATTTTTGAGTTGTTGGAATTATTCCAATGACTACCAGATTCAAATGAGTAGTCAGATGACTCCCAAAGTTGAAATTGGCAAATGTCATGGGAGTTGTTTGACTAATACCTGGGATTTTCTTTCCTAAGGCCTTTTTTTTGTCTTCTTGAGGAAAAAATAGTCCAATCATCCTTCTTTGATTAGGGTATCTCTCACTTTCACTACAAAAATTTGCTATTCCCCCCCAAGAAAAAAGGACAAAATTGGGGTGGAAGATATATGATAATTTTTTCCAAGTTAAACAAAGTGAAAAACTGAGCATGCTCAGCCAAAAAAAAAAAAAAAAAAATGTGCCAAACTCAGCAAAAATCATGGGGGAATGTTTTGCTGAGTTTTTGTTTTAAGGGCCTGCAAGGCCTTGTGGGCCTTGACCCATCCTTAACTGGGCTGGCCCCAAAACCACATTTGTCCAGCATTGGAGATCATGAGTGTTTGCTGAACACCCATTTGATGCTGGCCTAATGTGCTTTTGGGGCAGGCCCGCTTGAGGCCCAATGGGCCTACCAGGCCCACCAAAAAAACTCAGCAAAACATTCTCCAATGATTTTTGTTCAGTTTGGCACTTTTTTTTGTTTGGCTGAGCATGCTCAGTTTGTCACTTTGTTTAACTTTGGAAAAACTAGCATATATTTTCCACCCCAATTTTGTCATTTTTTCTTGGGTGGGGGGATTTAAAATTTTTTTAGTGTGTGGGGCCCTCATATTTGGTAGTATGGCACACATTAATGTGGCCTACCCCCTTTCCCTACCCCCTTGCCCAGAGGGCACGTTTTTTGGTTGGAAGGGCTTCTCACAGCAGAGTAAAAATTTGAATTGCCTAAAATACAGGCATTCAAATCCTGGGTGCTGTGATTTTAGCCTTAGGCCTCCCTGTGAAACTAAGGCTGTGGACTGGGGTACAGAATGGGTGATCCTGTCCATCCCATTACCCACATCCAAAATCACCTGGGGTCTGGGGTAATCACCTGGGTGATTTCTGAGAGCTTTTATGAGTGGCGTAAACACTGATCTTGACTGGTGGCTGCCTCCCTTGGCACTCAGTTGGTGTCAGCCACGTAGATAATATTAACATACCTGATATGATCCAATTAGCTACAATTATTAATATTAATTTAAAGCAATTTTTTCATACCTTATTCTTCATTAGTATATTAGTAATGATACATTAGGGGGTATCAAATATAAAAAATACACAATTAGAAACCAGTCAATTACATAATGGTAGATTTGTTCATATTTGATACCCCCTATTGATCCCATTCTAATATACTATAACTTACAGAAATATGTAAATATATTTATCCTCATTTATTTGTACTATGGTATATGATTATTTACTCTAGTGAAACCTTCAAGGATTGGATGAGTTACATTTATTTGTTATAATTAAAGGGCATTAATAAACGTACCCAGGTAATCCGCATTTACACCCAGTTTTTTGCCGTGCAGCAGACCCACTTTTCCATGTGCACACCTGCTTTTTTAATATGCATAAAATATGAAATTTCGCGCAGGAGACAATGAACGCGGTCCCCAGGCAAATTTTTTATACAGCTTCCACCAACAAAAACCACAAAAACCGCTCACCACAACTAAAATCCAACACCACACCCACAAAATTTCCAACCCCCATTGCACAGCCTTTTCTCAACCAAACCAAACAAAACAAAACAAAAAATTCATCATTTTTTCCCCTTTCCAGCGCCACCATTTCTGATTTCTTTAAAAAAAAATTCAAGCCCCCTTTTTTTTCTCCACTCTGTTTCTCTGTCTGACATTGCACAGCAAATTCTCAACTAAGTAAAAGAAGAAAAAAGACAAAAATTATTCTTTTTTTCCCCTCTCCAGAACCAATGTTTCCAATACTTTAAACAACCCTCTCAAAGTCCATTTTTGTTTTCCTCCACTCTATTTCTCTCTCTTAACTTGGGTGTATGTCTGCTGCAGAAAAAAATCTTGATTTAAAAACAATTGATGCTCACCACAATATTGCAATAACTCAAAATTTCTGTTAATAAATTCAAATCATTCAAAAATATTGGTTTTGACAGTGTACCTGGTTTTTTAAAAAATCGGGTACACAGCACCAAAATTATTTTAAGTTTCATTTTAAAATTAATCTAAAAAGGAAAAACAAATCTCCATTTTTTAGGGAGTAAGATTTTTTTTTTCCCTCTTGTGGATCACGAGAAAACATTTCTCAAAAAAACTGGGTGTCTGTGCGCAAGATTGGGTAACCAAAATAAGTATTTTTTATTTTTTTGAGGAATGAGAAAAACAAAACTTTAGGATTATTTTTTAAGTCAAAAGTTCATGTTTTGAAATCTGAGAATTATTAATATTATTGTCAAAAAAAATTGTTAAAAAACCGGGTTTAAACATGGAAAACCGGGTTTACTGCACAGCAGGATTTACATCGCCATGACATAAAAACCGGGTGTAAACGTGGATTACCCGGGTATGTTTATTAATTCCCTAATTAAATATTATAATATTAATCAATTATTTTATTAAATATTATAATATTATTACTAGTGCTTTGTGATTACAGAAGTAATACTTTATACACTGTATCAGTGCCTATAATCAAGAGTACTAAACCTGCTTTAGCCCTCATTAATTATTACAGCACTTATTTACATGACACTAGCTACTAACAGCCCTTGAAAGCGTCAATATTATGTGTAAACATAATTAAATATTATTTTAATAGTTCTTATTACAATCTTACACATAAATACAGGTGTTAATAGCCCTCAGAAGCTTCACCAATGAGTGTAATCTCCATTGCATGTGCTCTTATAATTATTAAAAAAAGTAAATACTTCAGATGAGGAGTTAACAGCTCCAGAAGAGTCATCAGCAAGGCTAAAAGAAAGTACATGTGATTATTATAATTCACTGCAAAAAAAACTTGATCAACTGCCTGCAGTTGACATTTAGCATGCTCCAGCCAAGCTGCCATCCAAACTCCACATGTTTGCATATGTAGATTTTTTGGCACAGTCACTGTGCAGTGTGCACAGTGACTGTGCATCCAAGCTTGGTTGAAACAATATTGGAGAAAGGTTTGAGTAACACCACAAGCTTCCTTGGACCTTCAGCATGTCAACTGCAGGCAGTTGAGCATGTTTTTCCCACAGTGATTACTGCTGCTAATATGTAGATGAGATACAGAGTTAACAGCCCCAGGAAGCGTCACAAATAGGCTAAATTACCTCACTTGGGCTTTAATTAAGTTACTGCTGCTGTGGGACTCCTGTGGGACAAATAATAATATTTGGTAACAATCCTCTGAGGGGGAAATCAATTGATAAACTAAGTAAAGCTAACACAACTGATGGGTGGTTTGAAAGATCTGCCCCTCTAATAGTACTACACAAATATAAGGAATCTTGAATCAATATTTAAATAAAGATGGCTGATTACAAGAAAGAGTTACTATGTATAGTAGTCTCTATCAGACCTAGATCACCTTATTCAACACTCTAACAGACCTAACACAAACTCCTGATGATGGATAATAACCAGTGGGGTTTAATATATATAAAGTCTACTACTACTACTACTATCTTTTGTTGTTGTTGATTCTTCTTATTGGTGATATTCTACTACTACTACTATCTAACACTTCCACTACTAACAGACACTACTACTACTAACAGTCACTACTACCACTAACAGACACTACTACTACTCACAGACACTTAACCACTAACACAAAGCTACTAACTGGTAGATCAGAACAAAGTCTTTATCTGAAAGGTCAGTGTCTAAAACTACTAATAACACTCACTAACTAACCACAAACCACAAGCTACTAACTGGTAGATCAGGACAGGGTCCTCTGAGACAGTGTGGAAAAGTTGGATTGAGGGGGGAGAGGCCCTTCTTTTATATTGAAGAGTGAGGGATTTTTGCTGCAGGGAAACTCACTGAGGGATTTTTTCTGGTCAGGTACAACCTGAGACATGTTTCAGCACAGCATGAGGTCATATTCTGCACAGAATGATGTCATATTTGGGTGTATCAGTATGTGCCGGAACATTCCAACGCCACATACAGCACAGTACATGCGGTCCTGAGACATGTCTCAAACCGGGGCACCTGTATTCACACCTGTATCATGTTTCATATCTCAAACACCTCCTTGCTGCCAGAACATTCCAATACAGTCCTCCTCATCCAATATTCAGGGTCTCTGCCTCTCTTCCCACTTCCCACCTTTACCTCGTTTCCCTCCTCACATAATTATTTCCTTCCGCTGTGGTCTGTTTTTCTGTATTTCTGGAGGGAAAAATTAAAAATTTCTACTTTTATCACACAACCACTCAAGATATGGCCAATAAAACCTCAAAAATGGAATTTCTGGACAAAATAAACCCTAGTCACCCACTGGAACCACCTTCATAACTCTACTGGTTTAGAAGATACATGGATTCTGCCAGTCATGGTCAATTGTTGGGGGTATTATTTATTCATTATCAACCAATATTGCATACTGCATGCATATATATATTGAATTCCTTTTATATATTCCAAACCACAACTTGACCCATTTCTTTCATATTGAATTCCTTTCATTCTGTTTGCATATCAAAGGACTGTATGACATTTGTACAGCAATATTCCCTCAAAGCAGTGCTAGGGCTGTGTTAGGCTATGCTAAAGCTGTGTAGGGCTA
>SMGU01009487.1:0-10971 GCA_004348175.1 Puccinia novopanici
GCCTATAAAGACTCCACACCGCATGATCAATCAATTTCCGTTATGTCCTCTAAACTACCTACAGCGGGAGGCCCACTGTTTCATGAGCCGGTTGTGGAGTCCACGGGTTTTGTTTGGAAACCCAAACGACTGACCAAAAATGAGGTTCAACTACTGTACCTCCACCGGTTATTCGGGCATGCCAGTCTAAGGCACATAAGACGCATAGTAAGCGCAAAATTGGGACACGGTTTGCCAGAGGCTGTTCCAGAGGGAAAAATACACTGTCCTGTATGTGCAATCAGCAAAAGCACACGCATCAATCCTCTCTCTTCCACTTTCCGGCCGGCAGGACGTTTAGACATCATGGCAGTAGACCTCATTGGTCCTTTCCAAGTGGACTCAATTGATGGTCGGAAGTATCTCTTGACGATGAGAGACGTAGGCACAGGATATTGTTTTGCGTACACTTTGAAGACCAAAGATGAAGCAAACCAACATATCATCAGTACCATCCTACATTTAGAGCAGATAACCAGGAAACGCCTTGGCACACTTTGCAGTGACAATGGCGGTGAATTTGCCAACAAGACCCTAGCAACTTTCTTGGCAGATAAAGGTATTATCGCGGAACGCGCGTTACCCTATCACCATTACCAAAATGGTGTAATTGAGAGATACAACCGTACCATTGCTGACATGGGCA
This sequence comes from Puccinia novopanici, assembly GCA_004348175.1. NCBI lineage: Eukaryota > Fungi > Basidiomycota > Pucciniomycetes > Pucciniales > Pucciniaceae > Puccinia > Puccinia novopanici. Next base: position 686 of record SMGU01009487.1, read on the forward strand.
GAACCATTTTGATGGACAGTCCACTTCCAAAAACCTTTTGGAGTTTTGCCTATGTCTGGGCTGCTTATGTTTTGAACAGGATCCCGAACCAAGCCAGCGGAAAATTGACGCCTTATGAAGCTTTATTAGGTCAAAAACCTCAATTTGATTGTTTTCGAGTGTTCGGCAGCATTGGGTACGCGCACATCCCACAGGAAATTCGCAAGAAGCTGGATGCCAGAGCTCTGCGAGGCCATGTTGTGGCCCACCTGGGATCCAGCAAGGGATGGCTTCTCTGGGACCCACACGGCAACAAGTTTTTCTCTTCAGCCATGGTTCGTTTCCCAGACGAACTCAAAGACGTCCCAGTCCTGCGGGAGACGGTAACAAAACTCAAAGAAGTTAACAGCGGTGACTCATCTTCCCCAAACAAGAAATTGTCACTTTATTTTATCATGAACCATATGAGCCTTGGTGAATTCACTGATGAGATAGAATTTTTCAACCAGGAAATGATTATCGACAAAATCATAGAGCTTTGTCACTTCTATTCAATCTCCGTTCCCAAAACTTTTAAACAGGCAATGCACTCACCAGAAAAGGAAGAATGGTCCAAGGCAATCGCCACAGAACTTTTGAATTTAGAGCGGATGCGGGTTTGGATCCTTGGTCAACTCCTGCCGGACAAAAGCCCTTTGGATGGACGTTGGGTTTTTGCGACGAAAGGTGGCGGTTTGGATGGCAATGTTTGTTTCAAAGCTTGTTTTGTGGCGAAGGGTTTCACCCAGGTGGCGGGGGTTGATTTCACAGCAACTTTTGCGCCCACCGCAACATTTGTCTCATTACGCCTGCTACTGACAGTGGCCGCAGCCTACAATTGGCCGGTACACAGTTTTGATTTTGTAGCCGCATACCTAAATTCGCCAATTGATGAAGATGTGTGGGTAAAACCCCCCGAAGGAATGAACGTACCACCGGGGCACGCGATGCAATTAAAGAAGGCCTTGTACGGAACTCGACAAGCAGGCAGGTGTTGGTGGCTCCACTTGAAAGGTGTGCTTGACAAGCTCGGGTACAGTCCCTCGCAGTATGACAATAGCTTATACATCCTCAGACACGAATCTATCAGTGGAGTTGTTTGGCTACGCGTTGACAATGGTGTTGTGACTGCCTTGAACAATAACATATTAAAGAGGTTAGAAACTGATCTGAAAGACCTATTACAAATCAAATGGGAACACTCTTTATCTTCTATTGTAGGTTTAGATGTAATACGGGACACAACAGGTTTTCATCTTTCACAAAAATCGCTCATCACAAGCATCCTCGACACACATTGGGACGGTAGTACGACGGCTGTGACACCTTTACCTTCAAATTTCAATGCCACCACTGATGAGAATGGTGATCCGCAATCCACGGGTAAGTACCTGTCAATCATAGGGTCAATGAGCTATCTCGCAGTGGGTACACGGCCGGACATCTGTTTTGCTGTAAACTACCTGGCGCAGTTTGCGGCAAAACCTGGTGTGAAACACTGGAAGGGACTTTATCACTTGGTCAACTATTTGGCAGGTAGTAAAGACATACAACTTTCCTTATGCCCTAAGCAGATCAACAAACCCCTTCAGGCTTTCACGGACGCATCTTGGGGTGGGGAATTTTCCAGATTGTCATACAGCGTACTGATAACTTTCTTGGGTTGCCCTGTCCTATGGACATCCAGGAGGCAAAAATCTGTGGCTTCATTGACATGCCACGCGGAATATATGGCGTTAGGTGTCGCGACGCAACAGCTGCTTTGGGTAAGACATCTTCTCCGTGACGTGCTCAAATCTGATTTTGTTGGCCACATTTTCTGTGATAACCAAGCAGCGATTCATGTCGCAACTGACGACGCTTCTAACAAGAGAACACTCTATATCACAAACAAAAGTTTGTTCCAGAAAAAGACATCTTTGTCATGGGTAAAGACCAAAGAACAACTTGCTGACATTTTCACTAAGCCACTTGGGCCCACTCTATTCCTACACATGCGTTCTAAATTGTCTTGTACCTAGTTTGATCTTTTGGAGTTTTGTACCTAGCACGGAGTCCGTTGTCTGCGGCGAGGGGGCGGGTGTTGTAACCCTGAAGAGGGTTACATAGCTTAAGACTCGCCGCAGCACATATACACTTCCTCCCGGTGATGAGCACCGGGAGGAATTTACTTCTTCAGTCAATCTAACACATATTCTCCCAAAATACGTGCCATTTCCTCTTCAGGGCCTAGCGGAGCTTCAAGGCACCTGTGTGAAAGTGGTGGTTGGAGCACTTGCGCCTACTCGCACAAGTTTGAAAACTGGATGGGACAGGAAATCGGAATGGCTGGATAGCCAAACCCCAAACAAGTTGACTTGAGGGGGGATTAATGCAAAGAGGCCGGCCTGCTCTCCCAAGGAACTGATCTCAGCTCCTCAATTCAGCTGTTCTCTTTGCATGAACTTTGTTAAAATTTTAACCGTTGGCACCAATCTTCAATGGAGGATCCAGCTGACTCATTGTTTCAAGCATATACTGCTTTTTACATAGCTTCACATCTTTATCTGCAGTATTTGAAAATCTGGGGAAAAATGTGCAGGTGTATTTTGCCAGATTTTCATGTCTTCATTCCCACTCTTGGTTCCTAGCATCTCTTGTACTCAGGCCCAACTAATTTGAGTGGCTCCCATTGAGTGCATGGCTCCTGGTTTTATCCTCAAGATCAGACTCTGCTCCACATATAGACATTCATCTGACATATTTTCAGCAAAATGTAGGAGTTCTCAAGGATCACTGGATCTTGAAATTAGATGAAGGAGCTGAAAAATGGTCTTAATTCTTAAATGCACTTGCTGAGGCAGCTCTTTAAATGTTAGCAATCAATTTTTTTTTCTTTTGTGTTGGATTGTGGTTCTGCTTCTTGAGGCTTTATCCACTGCAAGAAAAATTAAATCAACTGCAGGCTGTTGATTGAGTTTTTCTTGCAGTGATCATAACTGCGTGGAGAACTGGGCTATCCAGCCATTCCAATTTCCTGTCCCAGCCAGTTTTCAGACTTGTGCAAGTTCTCCACCACCAGTTTCAAACAGATGCCTTGAATCTCTGCTATAGATCCATTTTTCCGACTTATCTCACTTGTTCTTCCCCACTTATTTCATACAGAATCTCACTTGACTCAGCAGAAAATTATACTGAACCTTTGCTGAGTTCCTTTGACTGATTTTTTTTTTGAACAAAACATTTTGAAGAGATTGACAACCTAAAAAATCACAAGAATAACTGCTGGGATGTATGCATGTGCTTGTATTTCTGAACGAAGGTCAAAGTGTGTTGAAATCAGGAGTGATTGGCTCAAGGGTTTTTAAAGGTGGACAGTGAGATGGCAGTTATCTTCCTGGATCAGATACAAGAGTAGATAAAGAATGAGAATAACTGATGAGAATTTATTGCTTGAAGTAGGCCAATATATTAAATATACTAAAATCAAGTGACAATCTTTGCTTCAGTCAGAAAAGATTAATGAATAAAAACAACTGAGAGATGGGAGTGAAGCCAGATCAATTTTAGGTTGAATAAGAAAGACACTACACATCACAACTATCAAGAGTGGTTAATTCTTAATCATTAGTTGAAAAATAATCAGTCAACAAGAAACAACTTATTAGAGAGAAGAGTGTTGACCAGGATCTAGTTCCGGGTTCCAGGACTACAAGACTGTTGTATCAGATCATACAAATCAGGCTACTTTTGTGTTGCTATGATGTTGAGAGATCAAAGAGAAAAGAAAAGGGATAGAGTAACAAGAGACAGATGAGAATCCAACAAATGGGCTCGACCAGGATAGATTATATAACTAGAGGCAGCTATGTACCATTATTTCAACTTCGGTAGGTGATTTCACAGTTGTGGGGTGGCGATCCAAAGCTCGAAAAGCGACCTCTGATAATTAGGCTAGTAGTTACCAAAAGTTACAAGGAACGAGGAGTAAGCTTCGAAGCGATGCTGAGTGAGAGCATCTCTACTTACACATTTTTAACGCTTATGTTACCAATCAGGCAATGTTGCAGCATGGACAGTCGCAGCATCCTTTCTTCATCTTGAGCGGTCCTGCCCAATCAACAGGCCTTTCCACCGTCGCCGGGATGGCCTGGACTTGATTGAAGTAAAGCTTAAAAAACAGGAACGTGACCATGCTATAGACGTAGTAGAATGGAGTCGTGATTGGGGAAGGCATCTGGGTAATTGCTTGGTGATGAAGGGTAAATATGCAGTTCTTTGGGCAGGAAGCCTGGTGAAAAGGACGATGTCGAGGTGATTTTGGTATCTGGGAGACTGGTGCACTGGGGTGGCAGGGTTATATAAATACCAAAAATCCCTTCCTGGCTCCCGCAGTGCCGACCACTCACTCACTTTAGGGCCTGCGAGGCCTTGCTCCTAGCATACAAGGATCGGCCGGCGTTGTCAGAGCTCCAACGAATCACTCAAACAACCAAAATACTCAGCGCAGTGAGCCTCTGCAAGAGGTCTATATTGGTGTAACATTCTCCCGTGATCAGTTCCCGCTGGCGCCTAAATGTCAAGTTTCCGGCCCCGACAGACGGCTGTTTTTGTGAGGAATGGAGCACACGTTAGGAAACTTAACCTTGGGTAATCCCTTCCTGGATCCCTTCAGTGCCGACCATTCAAGTACTTGAGGGCCTGCGAGGCCTTGTTCCTAGCATACAAGTATCGGCCGGCTTTGTCAGAGCTCCAACGGATCCTTAAAACACCCAAAATACTCAGCGCAGCGAGCCACTGAAGGAGTGGCTTGCGCCTAATGTCAAGTTTCCGGCGCAGGCACATGGCTGCGTTTGTCAGGAATGGAGTACACGTTCGGAAACTTGACTTTGGGTAATCCCTTCCTGCATCCCGCAGTACCGGCCACTCAAGCACTTTAGGGCCTGCCAGGTCTTGCTCCTAGCATACAAGGATCAGTCGGCTTTGTCAGCTCCGACAAAGCTCTTAAGCAACCCAAATACTCCGCGCAGCAAGCCTCTGAACGAGGGGCTTGCGCCTAATGTCAAGTTTCCGGCGCAGACACATGGCTGGTTTTGTTAGGAATGGAGGACACCTTTGGAAACTTAACTTTGTGTGACGATGAAGGGATGAAGCAACACATCAAGATGCTTAGGGTTAGCTTAGGGTAAGAGTCGGGTCAGTAGTGTGGGGAAAAGTATCATCAGATTGGGTTTCGTTTCCGTTGTATTTACACCCCGGACCGAAAAATACAACAAAAAAAAAACGTGATAAGTTTGTCCGAGGTCCGAGGCGGAGTAGATGCGTTGCAGCAAGAGCGACAATAGCGGAGGGATTCAGATAGAATAAAGAGAAGAGAGAAGGGAAACAACTGGTCTTATCCACCGCTGCGACATGTGCGGATCCAGGGGCTGTGCGGAATGAAGTCAACAAACGTGAAAGGAAGCAATCCAATGTCCAGGTCCAGCCTAGCCGAGGCTATAGGAGTCCAAAACAGACGTAACAGAAAGCGAGTGAGCTTTAAGAGAAATAATAATGTGATTATTTATTTTTTTACAGAAAGCGGACCCACATTACTTTGCAACCCACATTACTTTGCAATCGATCCGCCAAGCATTTTTTGAGAGAGCATTCGATGAGAGTTTTCCGAGAGCGGTTGTGTAAGTATGTTGGCGACTTGGTCTGTGTCGGATATCCACGATATGAACGCATGACCAGCACGGATAGTAGGGTGGTTGAACTCTTCCATGCGACTGGCGGGGGTGTCAGCGTTGAGGACTTTACCGGCAGCGTCCTTGTCGCAGTTGAGACGGATTTTGAAGTTGGTCCCAGTGACGCTTTTGACCAGGTCCCGGATCCATAGGGCCTGTTTGATGGAGTGGCTGAGCGCCATCCATTCAGCCTCCGAGGGCGACATGGGCACTTCCGGCAATCTTCGCGAGGCCCACAGCGCGGGACACTCGTAAAGTCGCACGAGAAAGCCGTGATTGGTGGGCATGAATGGGCCGGCCCAGGTCGCGTCGCTGTAGCAGTCCAAGGCTTCCGATCCCGATCCCGTGGGAATAAGATTCAGAGTGCGTGCCCTGCTGCGTGCCAAGTAACGGATCAAGTGCGTGAGGGCATTCCAGTGTTCCACCGTGGGGTTTTGTGAGTATCGCGCGAGTATCACCACGCTGTAAAGAAGATCAGGCCGAGTCTTGGTCGCGAGTTCCGCGAGACGCTTCATGATCGAGAGGTATTCACTCGCCGGTTTCTCACTGCGTTGTCCCAGCGTGGATGGCGTATAACCTTCGGGAAGGGGTGCTTGCTCCATGCTGGTACCGTCCCATTGTTCCTTAAGAATTTCGTTCGCGAGCGCGTGTTGGGAGAGGCTATACCCCCCAGATACCTTTTTGACGTCGACATCAAGGATGGGTGGGAATTGCATGTTCCAATCGACCTCCATACATTTACTGATGAGGGACTCAAGGGTGCGCAAGGAGCTTTCAGACGAGGCAGTTGCGATCCCATCGGCGGCATCGACCCACATGACGATAGTCTCGTCGCCCTTGCGCAAGGTGTAGACACAGTGATTGAAGTTGGTGCCTTTGTAGCCGGAGGCCGAGAGGGACTTGAGGAGTTTCCACCAGCAGCGCGCGGCGGCGGCCGTGCCCAGCATGGGCTTATTGAGCTTGAGAACTTTGCCCGGTTCGCAGGGAAATCCCTCGGGAGGCTCGATATAGACCTCCTCGTCGATCGGACAATCCAAATGACTGCCGGGTCCATTCTCCACATCAAAGTGAAATATCGGCCAGTTGTTCCGAGCAGCGACGGTGAGCAGGATACAGACATAGTTGAATGAATGTTCACTACTAGTCGTGGGCGACGCAGCCATTCTGGCGTGGTGCTGATTGGACATACTGGTAGAAGCTGTTCGTGGAGCGAAGAGGTTACAGTTACCGAAAGAAGTGAGACTCTTGAAGCTAGCATGTGACGCGCCTCCAACGCGACGGACAGGGGCAGGGGCTTGAACGCGTTAAGCCCCCCTTGGAGTACGCCGTGCGGTGGTCCAGAGCCGGTCGGCTCAACGCTGACACCGGTGAGTTCCGTCCGCACGACATCCAGTTTTCCAAGACATGTCACAATCCGCCTCGAGTCTCCTGTATCCCTCGTCGCCAAAAGACGTCCGCTCCGCCAGAAACTCGATCCGACTGGCTTTCCCGCTGTCCTCTGGCTGAGACTAACGGTGAGTTGTTGTTTCTATTCTTGCATCTTCAGTCATCATAAGTGTCTGATACTTGTTTTTACCATCAAGCATCCCAACTGAAGTTCTGTCGGTCTCTGGAAATGATCAACTCTCATCTGGTCACTGTCGGTCGCCAAACGCGGGCGGTAGGAATTCCATCACTCGCACGGCATTTCTCGCGGGCCTCGAGTTCCTGCCTCAGCGAAGCGGACCCGTTCGGTTTTGATCGGTCGTCATCGAACCAACCGATGAAATTTCTGAAGCCCAACCAGACGTTGAGCAGCCCAGACAAGACGAGCCAGCGGCAGACGGCGCCCTCGATGATGGGCGGGGAGATATTCCGTCGGATGGCAGAAAATCGGCAGAATCAATTACAAGACCTGCGCAGGGCGGACGACCGGATGAGGATCAATCGGGACGAGAAAGCCAGTCTGGATCAGCTCTGGAATAGCGCCTCTCAGCTCAAGATCCAGAGCCACTTTGGGCCCCTCACTCCCGCCAGCTCCCGGGTCATCCGCACCGTCAGGATCCCCCCCACCTCCTTCCTCAACCGCCCCGTCATGGCTTCCGACGTCGAACGCTCCTACAAGAAACTCGCTAGCTGGCTCAACACCGCCGGTCTACGCAAAGAAATCTTCCTCAATAAACGCTACGAGAAACCCTTCCTCAAACGCCGTCGGCTCAGGAGTGAGCGCCACCGAAGAAGATTTGCTATCGAAGTTCAGCGAAGAGTACAGATTATTAACGTGATGAGAATGAAAGGGATGTAATCCTTCCTGCTTCTTACACATCGTCACTACTCCTTGTACCACTGCATTCTCTTTCCTACGAATAATTATTCTTCATCGGCCTGTGGGTGACTTGCATGGTCAGATTTTTTACATGATATTCGGCGGGTCCGCCGGCAGCAGATGATCCCTTCAGCCATTCCCTCGCACATTTCCCTCTTTGTTTTCAAAGAACTGCAAGACGAAAGCATGACAGTATGGTGCCTGCCCGTCATTTTAATGGTGGCCACACTGGACCAGCACAATTTCGTACATTATTATATGAGTGACTCTACCACATATTGTTTTACTGGAACCATTTACAGTCGGTTACCACAAGGCCTCTTTCTCTCCTGCGCTCTGGCTACACTAGGCAGGGTCTTGATGTATGATTAATGTGGCTTGCTCCCTGTCCGTCTGAACCATCTCTCAGCAATACTTCCCGATCACCCTCGTGTTTGTCTTTCTCTACCGCAATCTCTGTTCCATCTGCCAGCACAAAACTAGCCGGTGGTTCAGTAAAGAGCGACATTTTTTCCACAATCAAAGTATATATACTATTAATCTGTGCTTCCCATCCAACAAGGCACTATGGCCGAGTGGTTAAGGCGCTTCCCTGCTAAGGAAGTGGGTTTACCCGCGCGCGTTCGAATCGCGTTGGTGTCGATCTTCTTTTGCTGCTGCGCGTCGCCCTGTTGCGAGCCGCCGATGTAGCCCCACCTTTTTGAAGTCTTCATTGAGTTAAAGTGGGGCATGATGAGCAGATGGGCCTGAGGAGCATCGTTGCGATTTTCTAGGGAAGTGCACTCCTGGCTAGATGGGTTGCGGCAGCGGAAGGAGGTGATAACAATCAGATATCTTTTGACCCGGGACTGGGCAAAACGGAAGATGGCTTGACGGGGCACGCAACGGCAATCTGTAACCGGGCTCGCTACAGACATATGGGGCTGAGGCACATGAGTGCGAAAAGGAGCTAAAAAGCGTTACTATTTCGTAAGAAGCTGAGAAACTTTGAGCTAGAGAGCGACAAGACAAGCCCTTTTTATAAAGGGACCACAACCGGTCATAGAATGAAATGGAACAAGTACGTTATCGGAAGAATAAACTGTAAGGGACTGTAAACTGCATGAAACAAGGGGTGATTAAGTGCTCGACTTGTGGTCGAGGAATCTACTCAGGGGGTGCAAAGGCTGCTTCAGACGAGGGCCTATTGTAGCCCTGCTACAATCAGCAACAGGTGTGGTTCCGGGGCTTGTCGTGTGGTGGTGGTGATGATGAAGAAAGAAACTTGAAGGGAAAATTGTGAGATGTGTTCTTCACCCATTTTCTGCCCTGCCATGGGTATAAGGGGATGGAGGCCCTGCTCCTGCACCTCAGAGCCCCATCCACCATTCCCTTCAGTGTATCAACAAGCAGCCGTAAGATTGATTGTTTGGAAAAGAAAGGCTTACTGTTTAAGTCTCATTGGATGACATGAATGGCACATTTTATAGCCAAGAACTACTGCCCCGGGGTGCCTCAAGAACTCCCTTCCGTTGCTCTCTCTATTTACTTCTCTCTCAACTACTGTCCTTTCCAGACAACTACCTTTTTTGAAGGAAAAAAATGTCGACCCATGGTACCGTTAGTTTGTGGAAGTGGAAGCGAACAAACTGAAGGATCAAGCGACGATCGACGGGAGTCTCAGCGCTCTCAGTGCCTATGCTCCTAAGTTTCCGTTGAAACCAGGAGGAGGGAGGGACTTGGTTGTTCTGGAATCCGCCTCAATATGTGCGAACATGGTTTGGACATGGTACTCTTGTGTCTACCCCACTGAGCGCGCTACCCAAGTTTTTGTGCGTATTGATCTAAACATTTTATTTACATGCAGAAAGCTACCTGCAAGGCCAAGTTGTTGATACCTCCTCCTATCTTTGATGGACGCAGTTTTACCCACAGAATACCAACAGATTGGCTTTCCAACCAACCAAGTCCAAGATGCAAGTTACACCATGTGGATGAGGGGCGTACCGGGAACAATGAGGCTGCAGGGATCGGGCTTCCCTTGTAAAGCAACAAAGTGCACGTAATCTGTGATCCTTCTTAATATGCTCTTTGGTAACGATCAAAAAGGGAGAACAGGGATATAATTCTTCAAGAGAGATATATTTAAATACACATTTGGATCAATGAGAATGCCGTAACGACCAATGTTTTTATAGTGCCAAATCTTAAAGCTTGCTTTGGCGATTTCGACCGGCGGGATGCGTGCTTAATAGGAGTCTAGTCATTTTTTTTTT
>SMGU01009490.1:0-15839 GCA_004348175.1 Puccinia novopanici
CAGGTTGTTTTTGGCGGGGGAAAATTTGCCTGCACCAACTCCCTGGAATGCCACCTGAATCAGGATTTGGCTATTCTGAAACCCCCTAATATTCATCAGCCTTGGCTGATTGATTCAGGCCTCTCCAGGTTACAAGCAGGTCATCCTGTACTAACCTGGGGTCCTGGTGGGTGTAGATGATTTCGGACTGTATAGAGGGAGGAAATAAAAGTTATTTTTTTTTAAAATTTTAAGAAAAAGGAATTGGTTCCACTCCTTCCTGAGGGTCTTGTACTTAACTGGGCTTCAGGTCTGAGGTAGTTGAGGAGGGGTGTTGATGTGGGCCAGGTTATAAAAAAGGTGAAGTTTTCTTAAAAAATAGTTGGTTAGTGGATTAACCAATTAAATAGTTGGTGGATTCACCCTTCTCCCCAGGTAGCTCAAAGGAATGAAAAAGCTGTTAGGAAGTTGCATGCTGTTGTAGGTGGCTGTGGAATAATAAACTATTTATTTGAAATTCCATACTTTTTCAAATGAATGTGCATGAGGAAAAAAAAAAAAAAGAAAGAAGATAACAATGATTCTGGCGGAAAGATATTTTTATTTTCAATCAGAAAATTCAGAAGACAGGGGAGATACAACTGAAGAGCTGAGAGGCAAAACAGGATCATTATGAAAAATTGGATTCATCTGATGGTAGAGTATATTCTGCTTGCACATGAGGAATCATCTCATGAAAAACAACCCATACATTTCCTACATTTACTTCTGAAACATCCCAACCCAAGTGAAGCATGATCCTGGATGCCACTTCATGAAAGTCATCAGGTGTATGTGCAAACAAAGATTTGTGGTTGGGATAGTCCTTTTGTAGGACTGATTCAATTTCATGAGTAGGGATGCATAGAAGCTGATTGGTGGTTCCAATGAACTCTGGTGTGCTGTATGCGAATTCTGGAGTTACAGCAGTTGGAAGTGAGGTAAGGTGGTCTTGTAGTTTTCAATAATGGTTGTAGGTGTCAACCCAGCTGTCAATGCTTGCTTGGAATACTGGTATCCAGAGAAATAGAAACAAAAGTCTAATAATCTGGGTCAGCTTTAGTGAACTCAGAATTGATACTTATGAAATCAACTTACTTTTGAGTGTAATCTTCTGGATCATAATTTCCATGTTTGATCTCACTTAAGATATTATCTTTGATGGCTTGATTATGCTTCTTCATCATTTGGGACCAGAGGGCTTTGATTTTTTGGTTGTGCGTTGACTTGGTGAAATCATCCTCCTCTCAAGTGATTTGACCATGGGTATAAGATAGGAGCATCTGGTTTGTTGCCATTTTGACAGTCTCAGAGCCATAGTCTGTGGTGAGCTTCAGTGGAATCCCTTTGCTTTGGATGCCAGTTGGAGATAGTAAACCGCAATGTGACGGGGATCGTTATTTGTAACATGAAAAACATGCCAAGAATCTTCCAGGACCAGGCATCAATGAACCCATAAATTTTTATCCCAAACCTCTTTAAGTTATCATGGCAATCACATGCCCATACATGGTTAGGACCATGGGTTTGAAAGACTTGGTGTTTGCATGCTTTTTTGAGGTGTGCAGGTGTCCCTTCTGGATCAATTTGTTTAAGAACATCATACACAAGTTTCCTGTAAAGGAATAAAAATGGTTTGAATTACAGAAGACTCATTGTTTTTTACATTGAGGAACCTCACCTGGGGACTCTGATAGCATAATTCCTCATGAGAATCATTTTCATCCTCTGATATCCAGCATTATTGTGGAGGAGTCAATCACAGGCATCATGCACAGCATTGTAGAGTTGTGTCATTGTCACCTTACCATCAGCAACATTGTTTGGAAGTAGTTTCAAGTTGAGTCTTTTCAAATAACGCTTTATGGTATGGCAGCATACTTGAACTCCTGTTTCCTGAGCTAATCAAGCTTGGATTTCCTTCAGATTCATTCCTTTGGAGTGTGAAGAAACAACAGAAGCTCGGATCTCTGGTGATAGAGGAGGTGGAGGAGATCGCTCAGTGAGATCTTTCAGCCGGAGAGCCCATTGTTTCCGCTTGTGAGAGAGTGTCTGAGAAGAGGTGATTATTCCATGCTCATCTTGCAGAATTTCAAAATTTGTGGGCCTTTATGACCAGTTGAGATGAGCTTCTCAAAAATTTTTCTTTGATGGCTGTCATGTGAATTGGAAGTATTAGAATGGACACTTGAACTAGAATTGGATGACTTTTCAGAAAGCAATGAGTTCAATGTATCGCCTGAGCCCAAGTATTCAGAATAATCAGAGGTGAAAATCTCTTCATTATTGGAGAAATTCTGCTCTTCTTCATCAGAATCAGAATCATGCTGGTTGGAAGAAGATGGATCATCTTTGTTGGAATTTGAAATGGAGGTGTTGTCATCTTCACTTGATTGGGAGTTGACCTCTGGGTTGAAATTGGCAATCAAGAAGTTGGAGGAGTTGTCATCTTCATTTGGTTGGGAGTTGATTGGATTTGAAGCTGAAATGACTGAATTGTTTAAGTTGCTTGGTTGGGGGCTGATTGACTGGTTAGAGTGGTTACTGGAACTTGTGGATTTATTGCTTTGCTGACTGATATCAGAAGTTGTGTTGTCTTGATCAGTAGTGCTACAGCTGTTAAGTTGAGAATCACTATCTTCCTCCATGTTATATTTATTTATCACTTCTTTATGAAAGAGTATGGATGGGTGGTGAATTAGTAATGTGCCTTTGCGGGTTTTTTTTTTTTTGGAATTTCTTCACGTTTGCAAAGGTGATTCATTTAATAAAAGGGGGAGTGCTACAACAGGCATGAGAAATTTGGTCAAATACAAGTGTGATAATGGGAACCAAAATTGAATTAGATGGACATGTGTGATGTGAAAATTTTCACGATGATTTGTGGTGGCGTGATTGGCGTGATTTGGCGCTGGCGCGATTTTTGTCCCCTGTGGCCGTGGGCTTCCGTAACTATTCCGTGGGTCTCGACCGGCTCGCAGACCAAATCGAGCTCGCCGTCCACACCGTCTTGGATCCCAAAGAGGCTGGTGGACACGCTTGCCCATTGCAGACCTCAAAGGACTGGCTTCTACTCAACAGTCCCGGGTGCGTCGTCACCGCACTCAAAACAAGCTTGTCATCTTCTTGTTCTTAACTCATCTCAAGACAGTCACTACTTTCATTCACCTCATGTTGCCCAGGTTTTATGCGCCTTGTACATCGTTTTTGGAAAGATGCTCGAACTGCGCGTGCAAACATAAACTTTTTTTTGTTCGTAGATAGAGATAAGTTTTCTAGATGTACATACGTAAGTTATCTGTTTACAAATCTTCCAAAATAATTCAAAAGTCAACCTTATTTACAAGACCAGAAAAAATACCTCATCAAACAAATCAATTTCCTGGCAGAGTACGTCAAATCAGTAAAGTGCGGACAGGGGCACCGGGAAAATAACAGTCTTGAATACCGAATGGACTTGTGGGTATGAGGTATGCACACCCGGTCTTGCCAAGGACTGATGTCAGGGACGGTCTGGGTGTAGAATGTCGACTGGGACTCGCCACAATGGATTTATTTTAGGCCGCTTGATCACGAAGGAGTAAGCCATTCTTCTCGTCGAAATCGGCATTTGCGAGATGGACATTTCCTTTAATCACATATAAGAAGTAAAAAGGTAAACACATCTTGGTATGAACTCCATCACTAAGTTTCCGCCCCCAGAGAGGGTGTTTCAAGGTCATGTTGATCGGTTGATTTTTTGATAGGCGGAGGAAGTATCGGCATAAGGGGACTGAATCACTCTGGACTGTTCTGCAACAAGCCAGCTATAAAAGACCATAGGGGTGGTGTCAGATTGATGTGTATCTTGTTCGCTTGTCGAATGTTAGCTCACTCTAAGATCTTGGCTATGTGCTCTCGCACAATCGACATAATCTCAGGTTCCATCTTAGTATGTGAAATCATTTCAGGTAGATTAACTAAGGAGATCACCGGTCCAAATAAGCGTTTGAAGGGTGAGAACCAGAACCCTAAACCCGTGAAAAACGGTGGGGAGGTGAATGAGACCCACCAATCAATCTGAGAAAGTGTTCGGCACCGTAGATCTCGCTTGGTGGTTTGTTCTTGAATTTTTTACGAGTGTCAATGTATTGTTGCCGTTCGTTACGATAGAGCAAACAATGACCCAGGGACTTGTCGAAGTAAACCTTGAGGCCCGCATTGACTTCTTGAATCAGATTCTGGGCTTGCGGGATCCGGGACTGATTCACGGCGTATTCTTCGTATTCTTCCAGCAGACTCTTGACCGTTGGACTTCGAGGTAAACTGACCACCTTAGTTACCGAATGTTCATCAGCTCCTAATTTTCATGTTCCCATTCGTCCTAAAAAAACGGTAACCCACTTGGTTCTTCCGTGTCACTGCTTCCCAGTCGTCGACAAGTTGAACTTTGAGAGGCTCGGAATCACGATCGTAATAGTTTGTTTTGAGAAGCCTTCTTCCTGCAGATAAACCTGTTAAGCGAGACGGGGAGCCGTGCGGTCAGTTTGGAGGTCTGGGCAAGGTTGAAGAGAGATTCTGATGGTTTTTTGCACAAAAATTGAGAAAGGATGGACTTGCAGCTTCGCAGCCGATATCGCGGCTTCTCTTTGTGCCCCTTCCCTCGGGTTTCTTGCCCTTATCAGGGTTAGTGGAAGGCCGTTGGTCGTTAGCTTTGAGGTCTTTGGCCATCGCCTTGTCCGGCATATCCTTGACCTTCTGGCTCTCGCCCAGCTCGCGCTGCATCCGAAGATTCTCCTCCGTCATCTTCAGCAGTCGACTCTCCGCAACCCATTCATCCCACTTCGATTTCCAGCCCTTGTAGTGCACCCAGTATTGCTTTCCTTTGCCACTGTCTCGCGTGTCCTCCGTCGAAATTTCTTTCACTTTCAGCACCTATATCAGTCATCCATTACCGAAGAGAAATTTACCAACATCAGCTTCGATCTTCCCAATGCGGTTAGCTTGTCACAACCGTGACCTTTAACAGAACCCTTCACACACACACCTTGGCCTCGTACAGCAACGGACCGTGGTAACACAGCACCTTCTCGTTTTCTGAGAACTCGACCCTGGGCATTCCAACCGACCGTCCGATCTGCACTGATGGGATACGCAACTGTCTGCGTTCGTCGAACAAGATGATAATCGAATGTTGAGTGATGTACACGAACAAGTTCCCTGTCCCCCGTGATCAACCTACGTACGCGACCTGAAACCACCGAATACCGGGTCGGTCACCCCGATATCAGGCTTATTGTACCAGAAGGAAAAATCATACCAGAAGGAAAAATCAGCCAACTGTGTTATTTTCAGCTATCAAACGCACCATGTTGAATTTTCTTTGTGGACTACTGATCGGATTGGCAAAAACTCGAGAATTTTCAGCAAATGATCCACATTTACCCCCTAAAAATGACACCCCACCTAGTCCTAGACTAGAGTCTAGGATAGCAATCTTGTGATAACTTCTGAACCAACAAATCAAGGTCTCAAGACTTGATTGATTCATGCAAGGGAGACTGATATGAAGAAAAAAATCCTATTGATTTTAATCCAAGAACATTTGTATGTGGTGATCTTGTCAATGGGTGAGGTCCTTCCTCAGATCAGATTTCAAGCTTCAATACCTTGTATTGATTGTATTAATGGTCCACAGATTCCCATGAAGCCAATGTTAATTTTTGGATGATTTTTCATTCCTCATGAAATACTTATGGTATAACAATTCTTTTTCTCTCATACATTGGCATTTCGAGCTCCATCATTACTGCAAAAATTGATCATCTTTGTAAAACTCAATAATCAGTTTATTTCCAAATGCTTCAAGGTCTTCCTTCTTTCAGTGAAATGATTCTGGGATCAAATAACCAATTTCTTGGTAAAAAAAAGACTAATAATATTTTTTGTTGAAATTTTTCACAATTCTGCTTGGTATTCATTCTACAAACTATGTGGAAAAAAGTGGCCTGATAAGAAGAGGTTACCCCCAAAAAATTATGAAGACATTTGTATTCACTGTAAATCATGATTCCTCCCTGGAAATAATGTACCAATTATTTCACTGGCCAAGGAGGAATGGAATGTAAGGATTGAGCACAGGTGCTACTATTCTAACATGGTACATGTAAACTTATGCAAGATGAATATTTTTTTTCTTCCCATTGATTAATGAATAATGGGCCATACTATTAATCCTTTCACTGCAAGAAAACATGTCTCAGCTAGTATAATTTTAAATTTGGGGTACTCCCACATCAAATTTGTTCCCTCTCCATGTTCCTTTCAAAAACCCTTCTTTTTCAGTCACTCTGCAATGAATCTTGCTTAAAATCAAAGTTTGAGCGGGAAATGAGTCAGAGGAAAAGTATAATCAAATTTACTGCATTTCAACTGATGGTTGTTGTTCCAAATTTTCCTCCATTATTGTTGATTTGTGGATGGAAAATCCTTTTATTTTTAAAATTGGATCTGCCTTAGGAAAAGGATGCATATCAAAAAATTAGTTGATTGTAATTTAGTCTGTCATTTTATCATTTGTTGCTTAAAAAATTCTCTTAACCAATATACAAGCAATACAGAGTATCCCTTAAGCTGCTCTATTTCTATGAGGTTTTCACTGTACAGTGTGATATGGTCGTGAAAAATTTTCAAAAAATAAAATTCAAAAAATTCCTATCCCAATCCTCCTCCTCCAGAGATTTCAAAAAATCTGAGGCCGTTTTGAAGAAAAAAAAATGCCAAAACAATTCCAAAAAATAATCGGTTAATTTTCATATTTTTTTTTGGATGTTTTGTGAAAATGTGGTTTATAATTCATGCCTTATGAACCCCATCACCCAATTTGTCATCGCCGTCATCCCAGAGGAGTGCTTCCGTGAGACCTTCATCGTCACAGTTGGTTTGGCTCAAACGCACCACCATTACACCAGCACAGAGCCACAACGGAAAACCCTCCCTGTTATTTGAAGGCCCTGAAGGGCTACACAGCGCTTGTTCAGGAGCAACATCCGCTGAACTCGTGTATCTCTGTCTCAGCGGACTGTTCATCATGCAGCACTACTTGACCTACTCCGGCCCGCTGAATGGGTGTGTTGAATAGCATAATCTGCTTCCAAAACAGTTGCAGCGACATATCTACGGCCAAAATGCAACAGTTGAACACGCAAGAAAGTTGTTTCTTCAGTAAAATTAGAGATCTTCATGTCAAAGGACGATGGGACTCCGGAGGAACATTTCATTTCACCCTGAAATCTGGCATCGCTGCAGCCTGTACTTGGAAGAAAACTCGAGCTCCTACGATTCAAAGAATTTATTCATAAAAGTTACATATTCAAATACAATTATGGTATTCAAAATTGAAACATAAAATCATAAAAGTTCACGACATAAAATTTATGACTTTATGTTGATATGTGCCCCCGGAGCCCCCGATATCCCCTCAGCTTGAGAAACATAAAAAATATCACGTCCATCTTCCTGTCACACACCAACACCACACACACCATGGCGGACACACCACACGATCCTCCACCAGCGACTATCCACCCTCAAAATTCCATCCCGAACAACGTGTCGAGAGTACCGCTCCCTTCAATTCAAGGAAATCCGGTCCCCGTGCCTCCGCCAAATGTATTGGCTCTTGAGTCGGGTGGATCGCCTGCTCACCTACAATCTCCACAACAGCTCTTGTTTCACGTAACCAATCCACAAATGGCCTGGATGAACCCTCAGATGATGATGTGAGTAGTTTAAAATTCATCCTTGTTGATTTCTTCTTGTCGCATCAATCCTAACTGATGCGTCATCTCTTACTAGTCACCCATCCACTCAGGGGGCACCAATGGTGCCGTTTATGACTCCGATAAACCACCATGTTCCCCCATCTCCTTCTCAAACGACAGGTCTGGGGGCAACCAACCTGAGTCAAAGCTCCTCGTCCGCGAATCCTGGTTCAGCAACAACGTCTCTGCCTACTCGAGGTCGAGGTCGAGGTCGAGGGGGACGTAAGCGAGGAGGTGCAAACGCTAGTGGGCAGAAGCGAGCTCCCGTTCAGTCTTGGAGAAACTTAAAAAATCAAGATGGCAAGTCGTCGTTGGATTTAATCGTCGAGTGGCTCACTGTCGAGGGAAACTTCAATCGTTGGCGATCTAGTGAGACAAGTAAGCGTGATGTGGCCGAGGAGATTGCAGGATTCCTGAAAGATAACGGATTCCCAAATCGAGACTGGAAAGGAGTCGAACAGCAGATTACTGGATTGGAAAAAAAATTCAGAGAGGCCTTACAGTGGCAAGAACAAACTGGACAGGGAATTATGGACGAAGCGGAGACCAGGCAGACCGCAGAGGAAGACATGGGATTAAACGAGGTAGAAGATCACATTGGTGCGGCAAAAAGTGAGACAGAAGGTGTGTATATTCCATTGTTCCTCATGTTCATGTTCATGTATCTGACAAGAAGTTTTGATAGCGTATATCAAAAGTATATGCCCCTACTTTTTTGATCTCGAGCCAGTAATGATTGACCGCCCGAATGCCCGACCTTTAGCTCAGCATCAGAGTGGTGATGTTGACAATGCGGCTGACTTGGATGTGGCTTTATCGATTAATCAGGAGGATCAACCGACTACTCCTACGGACTGGAGTGAATCTCAGCGAGGACACGATTCGGAACGTCCGATTGCTACTAATAGTCAGACTAGCCCTGCTGCCTCGCAATCTTGCTCACAACCTGTCTTGGCTTCTCAAAGCAATTCCGGAAACGTATCGACAAATCGCCGAGGGTTAGATACAACGGTCAATGACGGTAATAGTGGCGCGAATCCTCATCGTTCCAAGAAAAGACGGACCTACGCCGAAGAATTTGCAGATCGAATCCTTCCTTCGAAAGAGGAAATGGTTCATGAGCGACAGCTCGATCAGGCAATGATAGATCATATGCGGAGCTCGGATGCCCATCTAGCTCTGGCGGCCTCGCAATTGGCGGATGCGATACATGGCAAAAATGCACAACCAACCGAAGATCCCGAATTGGTCCGCCTCGCCATTCGAGAACGCGAAGTTCGTCTGGCGTTGAACGAGATGGAGCTGAAGCGATCCGAGGTGGAATTCAAAAAAGCTCAACAAGACATTGATCGACATGAGAGAGATGCGAGCGCATTTGACCGGGCTCGCATGATTCAAGATTTCTTGAAGTCGGGTCTTTCTTTGGCTGAAGCGAAGCAGACCACAAATGACTTGCTTGGAATTCACCAAGTGAGCAACAATGGTTTGAATTAACATTTTTTTTTAAATATCATCTGCGTTATTTTCTTCTCTTCTTGTTTGCACCCATGTTCAACCACGAGGTTCTATACATGCCTTGCAATTCATAAAAACATAAAAAACTTTTCATTACAATCGAAAATCTCAAGATTGATTTTTGAGGAGGAGCAACATAGAATTGAATGGGTAGCAAACAGAGTGAGAAAAGAGGAATCAAATCAATTATATTTCTGCACAAATAAGTGGAACAAATGATCCCGATGAGTCGTGTCCTCTCCATATAACTCGTCATCGTTCGGCGGCGTGTTATCTTGCAACGAGGTAGTCGATGTGGTGATTGGTGTTGACACATCTACTGTGTCACCTACCTGGAGCAACATGTTGTGCAGTATGACACACACTCGGATCCAAATGACCAGTCTTTTGGCAGTCCGAGTTCCACTTAATTTTACTCGTAAGTTTTTCAACGATTGCCATCGATTCTTGATCATTCCAATACAATGCTCGATCTCTACTCTCATTTGACTTAAATGAGTATTGAACGATTGTTTATCTTGTGTTAATGTGGCCCCTCGAACTCGTTTGAACGCGGGAATGACTGTATCCGACGCCGTATAACCAGAGTCTGCTAATAAAAACTGGCCAGGCGCAAAAAAAGTACTCGGAGATGTATAAAGCTGCAAGGATAGCCAATCAGAAGATTGAAAAGTAATTGAAAGGAATGAAATCATCTTGTACCTTACTGTATTTATAGACCCGTTGATCATGCGCACTGCCACACCAGCCATGAAGGCCATATGTTACTTTTCGATTTCGATCACAGACAATGAGCGAGTTGAGCCCATAAACCATTTTTCTCATCCAATAATCCTCTTTGTGAAGAGAAGGCGCAAACGATAAGGGAATGATTGTGCCGTCCGCGAAACCCACGCAGTTCGTAAACACACATGTCTGGTCGTTTCCGCTGCAATAATCTCTCCGCTCAGATGGTGAGGGCCACTTAACGTACTTGGCTTCGAGCTCAACAAGAGCTCTCAAACAGCGATTGGTATAATTTTCGACCGACCCTTCTGAATCCATTTGAAATCATGAGCATCATTGACCCCAAAAAGATTGAAAAAGTAGGAAACAATTTACCTGAGATATTGAAGACCTGGGCAAGCATATGTGGGGAAGCACCATTCCCATTCAAACCAAGATGAGCCAGTGCGACGAGTAATTGGTATTCGACTGGCGCCTGGCTGTGATTTGACTCATTATGAAAGACTTGATGATCCCTTATTTCGTCGCAGATAAAGGCAAAACTGGCTTGATTCATGCGTGCCTTGAGGAAGAAGTTATGAATCAGCCCCTCGTCCAAAAATGCCATGCAAAACAAGGCGTACCCATCTTTGAAAAAAAATCTCATTGTTCTGTAAAAAAACCTCGACAGTCCGGTCCAATGTAGCTATACGAGGGCGTAGCATTCTTGGGGCCATGTACCGATGTTGCAACACTAGATCAATGACGTCCATTACTAAGGCCGAGGTGCGCTGCCAGTGTTTTTTTTTTTTTTTTTCATATCTCAAAGATATATTGCGTGCGACTTGGAGGTGGCGGGTAGAGATCAATAACATGAAAAGTCTGGCGGCAAGAGTAACGTCGGTGCAGGAAATGCTGTGTCCAACAACCAAAGTAGTGAGGGAAGGAACCGAAGATCGACTTGCTATGATCCGGCGAGATGACAGTTTCCGCTGGTGGTTTTTGACATAGGCGAGTGAGGTAATTAACGCAAGGTCCAAATCATGAAGGAATTGAAGGCGATCGGATTTGCGGGGCATGAGTGGCAGCGGTGCAATTTGTGCTGGGTTTGTGGGGGAGTGGAGATTTCAGCTGGGTGGTGGTTGAGGAGGAGAAGGATCGATGACAAGTTAGTGGTGGTGGCTGCCGGGGGGAGTGTAGACGGGCTGCAAAGGGAGGTCTCAGAGTTCAGCTGCTGACATAGTGACATAAAAACTTAATGCCTGCCAAAAATCAAATAAAGTTTTTATGTCGTGAATCTTTATGATTTTATGATTCAATTTTGAATACCATAAATGGATTATGGCTATCTACAAATTGCTTAAGCTAACAAACGGCCCACTTCCAGCCACTTCATCTTCAAGCTTGGGATCGGCTCGGACTTCATGGACTCCGCCGAAATGTCGGAAGCTTTCAACTGTGAATAAATTTGGTCGTATGAAAAATGGGGACAATTATAAATTATTTATTTATCTATGTGACATCACTTTCAGGCTCCAGCCACGCTTCCCTCATGACGATCTTGGTTCGAGAATTTCTCATAGTTCGACTGGAGCTGACCGCATGTAGATTTTCTGATCTTGCGCAGCCCACTTCTAGGCTCCGGCTTGATCATGTTCCAAAACAAATGTTGACGACATATTATGAGATGATGGTCTCTATGCCTGACAAATGATGGGATACATCTGATCCATTACTTCTCCGATACTTATTCAAGCGCCAGCGCTTTTGGTACAAACAATCTTCAATCTAAGGGGCAAAGCTATGCTTCAATTTGATGACGTGAATTGCTCGTGCATACAGGCCGGCAAGGCGGCCGGCGGTTCAAAGTGGGCGGAAAATCTATTGGATTCACTGACCTCGGATGCCCATCTGCGAGTTTCTCAGCTTCCGCGCCGGTTTTTAATAAAAACACATATTCACTGACACACAGGGAGAGAGAGGTAGAAAGACAGAAAAAAAACCGTTGGTACACGCCCCTGGGGCAGAGTTTATGACAAGGGCTCTCCTAAACGCTGGTGTACAAATACTCACTGCATAGCTGATCTTAGCGTCTTCCCCATTACTTCATTTCCTTTCCATTTATCGGCTTCCCCTTAGAGAGACAGATTCTCTTTGCCAATCAGACCGGACACGAAATATGGCAGAAACATTTTCTGCGCCGTCGTACTCGATCGAGAAATACGCCAGCTATAGGCCTTCATATCCGCCCGAATTATACCAAGCAGTTATGGCCTATCATCGAGGTTCTGGAGAGCTGGCAATCGATTTGGGCTGCGGAACAGTTGAGAATCTCACCGCGAACCAGTGAATAGATTGAGACGGGTTCAGCTATGGGCTAAAATGTAATCCACCGTCTTGTTTGTAGGGCATCGTAAGCGCTGAGCTCGTCCGGCAAGGATACTTCGATCGCGTCGTAGGAGTTGATCCCTCGAAACCCATGCTGGATTACGCCAAGAAGACTGTCGCCGGGGTGGAATTCGTCCATGGCCGTGCGGAGTCGCTTCCATGGATTGCCGACAGTTCGGTCGACTTGCTGATGGCCGGCACTTCAGGTGAGAACTTCACGCCGCAGGTCAAACGCACACAAGAAACTGCATATCGGATCTTCGCCTCGTGTATGATGCTAATAATCCCCCAAACCGCTGATGATATCAGCCCACTGGTTCGACCCCATTTGGTGGAAAGAGGCGGGCCGTATTCTGAAACCTCAAGGCACATTAGCAGTTTTCATCTACGGTGGCTTGTGGCCTGGTGAGTGAATCATGGATCTTATCGAGAATTTAACCGCACCAAAATAGATTTTAATCAAGATGAGAGCAACGTGAATAGACCCAGGCCATCCTTGTGCACAGGAGCTTCGCGCGACGATGTTTTCATTCGCAGAAGAACTTGGATTTTCGTCGGTTGGGAATCGAATTTGTCACCACATGTATGACGAACTGCCCCTGCCGGATATGAGCAACAAAGGTAGCTTGGGAGATTTCGAAAGGATCGATTGGAACCGGGACGGCTGTGGGGACCGGCTGGTGATGGCAGATCGAATGAAGTTACGAGAATGGGTTTGCAGTCACATTCTCTCTTGAGGTTTTAAATTTCCCAGGTGTCCCAGAAAATTAATCAATCCGTATTGCTGTTTGCTATCATAAACAGAGGGAACGCGTTCGTACGTATGGCCCTGCCCATCGATGGCGACTTGGCAAGTCCTCCTTGTTTTTTTATGCTATTACAAGCGCGAATTGACTAATCTGGCGGCGATGAATTCAATGCAATCCATAACAGAAAACCCAACAAAAGTAGGCGATAAGCTATTCGACCCAGTAGAGAAGACACTCTCAGCTCTCAAAACAGTTCTTGAGACTGACGATGACGAAACAGAGATCGTATGCGGACACTCGCTGTCATTACTCATGTTGCGCCGACGAGCCATCGGTACGGAAGAGTAATCCGGTTGGTTGCTGGATGCATGGCTCGCGAGAAATCGTGACGATTGAAAGCTTTTACATCGTACCATCCTCAACTCGACCGTAGTTCATTTTTTTGGATGGAACATTCTCGGCAAGCATCTCCCGACTCTTTTCAGAGCTTTAGTACCTTGGACACAAATTTTTCCGCTATAGAATATCACAGACATTCCGTGCAAATTAGCTTCTTTCCCGAGCTTTGATGTCATATGCTGTGCTCAGCTCTTCATATGCTTGACATCTAATAGTTTTATGATGTCTGAACATAACGACCATTTATGTTGATTGTTCTTTTGACCTTACCATCGGAGAAGCATTGAAAAACGAGAAAGACTGTTTGATTGCTATTTCCCCTTTCCTGAGGTCGCCGCTTTGCTTTATTTTACACCAAATACATACAAAGATCTATTTCGGGATCCGAATTCTACATTGGATGTTGACCTAAGGTTGGAGTCACAGCTCCTGAGTGGCTGTAAGCCTGGCCCTGGGAACTTGGGTGATGCTACGGACCTTAAAATGTAATTTCCTTCAAAGCGAAAAGGGAGCAAGACAAAATTTGAGATGATGCGGGCATGTGGCCTGAATATTTGGAATGCTAGATTAACATCAGGATAGGGCGCATGGATGCGCAATGTATGCGACAAACGAAAAGCAGTCACGAAGCTAAGAGTAGATATGTAAGTAATGATACACGGAATGGTTTGGAGAATGTCAAGGGAAGTATTAATGAACACTCCGCGGATTTTTGAAACAACATTAGAGCAAGCCGCCAAGTAAACCACCACCCTGGCCACCACCAAGGATACCGCCTAGCAAGCCTCCTGAACCACCACCAAGAATCCCACCCAGGTTGATTCCAATGTGCGCAAACAGATTGAGGTTGAGCCCAAGGCCACCCAAGAGACCACCCAGATCAATGTTCAGATTGCCAGAGACATTCTGGCAGAAGTTTCCAAAGGTGCTCATCCCTCGGAACGCCGCTGTAACATATCAAGTAAAAAAAATTGAATGTCAGTTCACCGACAATATTGGACTGAGCTTCCGCTGTAGAAATCGGATGTTTGAAAACGTACAAGCAAACTGGGTCGACCATTGAGCGCCGTAGAGTTGCTGGCCAGTGACGATGATGCTTTGGAAGGAGGTGTACATCTGTGTTACCGTTTGCTTGAACTCAGTCTGGAGGCCGAGTGGAATCAGTCAACCGCGCCTTTGAAAATAATCGAAAAAAAATGTAAAGCAAAGAAATGAAAACTTACTTGGAAGCCACTCTGAGCCAAGCCGGAAGCACAGGCACTACAAGCCTGGTACTGGTTTACAGTCGATTGGTAAGCCTGGGTAAGGGTTTGTACAGATTGGTAGGCAACAGTGACAGAAGCTTGCTGCTGAAAGACGGATTGGGTTTGGGAGAATTGCTGGGAGAGGGATTGCCAGCTTGACACAAACGATTGGGTCTGGACGGAGCTTTGGGAAGAGCTTGACGCGGAGATCCCGCTGCTTGAGGTTTGCATTTGGGCCGAGCTTTGCGACGAGGTCGAGGTGGACATCTCGCTGCTCGATGCGCCGAGCGATCGGCCGCGGATTGTCGGTGAACCTGAGGCCGGGAGAGCCTGCGCGCTGAAAGAAAGCGCTACGTTGTCCAAATCACTAGGTCAGTTCAACTCTTTTCCAGCTCACATTTCGTAGACCTTCTCATTAATCCCTTCTTTTGTGCACAAGAATTTGATGGCTCACCGGCAATAAACAAGCTTCCCATGGTGGCTGCGTTAGAAAACATGTTGGACGAAGAAAAAAAGACTGAGGCGGGAGGCGTGAGTAGGAGTTGATTAGGAAGCCGAAGCGAAGGCCAAGTGGATGATAGTAGGACTGATTGTGAGTTAGTGGGGAAGATTGAAAGACTGGATGTGGATGAGGAACCAAAGGAGAGGCGAGAGACACGGGATTATATACCAGTTTCTAACTGCTGAAGAATAGCTGCCACCGCAGAAGAAGAGGCAATCCATGGGGCATAGGGATGGCTGCTCCTCAGCCTGTTGCGACGACTGAAAGGCTGGCTATGGTGATCTGGACATGGCAAGTCCTCAGCGTCATGATTTGCATTCGCTTGCTGCTCGGAAGGCCTAGTGTGCTAGAATCTGATTAAAAAACTTGTTTTCATATCTAACAACAACTTTGACCAAGTCCGAGAAGGCACGTTGGAGAACTCGATGACCTATGACGGGCAAGTACCCTGCAAAGCCTACAACTATGAAGAAGCAAAAATTTACGACGGACAATGCGGTCGAAATTGTTGAATTTT